>VXBW01003487.1:111135-123600 GCA_013400375.1 Thinocorus orbignyianus | reverse complement strand
CATAATGGTTTTAGGATTTTAGTTACTTAGTAGATTTAGATTGTACTCTTGGCATCTTTATTATTGATTCAGGTATCCCTAACCTCCTTGAACATGTAGAGACATCCTTTCATACTTATATAAGATGGAAGTTTGCACAAAAGCTCCATTTAATTTATACAGATTCTCCAAAAACAAAAACAAACTTAACCACTTTCTGGAATTTTGTTAACCTCTTCTGTTCTGAATTTTGCTATATTTTGTCAGATATTAATAAATAATGAGTGTATTAGATGAGGTTAAATAGAAAATGTTACACTAATGTTCCACCGAAAATGATCTCCAACTATAAGTAACTCAGAGGTAAAAAAATTGCAGGACACTGTTCTGATCTAGTAATTATTTTAAAAAAAAATCCAACTCAAATGTGAGTCTCGTTTTCTACATGTAACTGGAAGTACTGACCACTAAAAGGAAAAAAATCAGAGTTTCTGTTGAGAGATTAAGATATATGAAATTTGGTTTAATTTCTGTTATGATCCAGATACCATTAAAATACAGAACACTCTTTTGGTCTGGTTGGGGTGTTTTTGTGTCAGTTTTTTAGTTTTGTTTTTGTTTGTTTGTTTGTTTGTTTGTTTTGGGTTGGGGTTTTTTTATGAGGTTTTTGTTTGGGGGTCGGCTTTTTTTTTGTATCTCTAATTTACCAATAATAGAATTCAGTGTATTACATTTTTGTACCTGGTATTTTTCAGCTGAAAAGTCAAAATGTTTAGTCCCTGGGTTCTATACATGAGTTTTGCCCTAGATATCTTTTTTTTCTTTTTTTTTTCTTTTTTTTTTTTTTTAACTGGTATTATTCTGAGAAAGAAGGAAGAATAAGGAACTACTGTTTTTTGACATGTGCACCTATGTACTCTGATACCCATTTGAAACTGAAACCAAGGTGAATGATGGGAAATGCAAGTGACAACAGGTATATTTTAGCATTTTGGCACAGAGCAGGTCTTTAAAGAGTGCATTTACATTTCTTCAGGGAAGACTACCGAATCCGAGCCCACTTCCTCTGTGAACTGGAGGGACAGGAGGTTCAAAAGGACTTTACCACAATCTTAGGCTGTAAATATTGTGTAATTGGATCACCTCTGCTTTAACCTTTTAGTTCTCACCAATTCCTGGTTCATGTGCTTTTTTGTGTCCTTTCACACAGCAAGGTGAAATATCTGTCCCAATTTGTACCCTGCAGCCTGACCTCTGATCTAGATTGCTCACTCAGAATTCAGTTCCGAATGACTAGTGTTCTGTCAGGCAAAATCTACATAATCTGCTGTCAAAGACTGTCAAACAAATGGTTGACTTCATACACCCCATTTCAGTAAAATGATCAAAACATCAAAAAGGAAAAAAAAAATAAAAATGCTTCCTTGGGCTTAAAAATACGGCACAAAGATTGAGAAAATGCTCTGGAAATGAAAGAAATCTCTGAATGGGTAAAAATCAAATTATTCCTGGAAGGATGTAAATGACTACAAAATTCTGAATGCATAGTCCTAATTTTTACTTTAATTGTGGGAAGAATTCAGATTTAAATTCTAGAAATTTATTTTCATATATATATATGTATATAAATCTATATACTCAGTATATAAACATATATACTCAGATCCAGAGTATAGTGCAATTAAGTTTGGGAAGGGTACTAAACAGCAAGCAATTATATGTGATCCAGCGATTGCATGGGAATAATTATTTAAAGTCCAAGGTCTTTGTTTAAAAATGTCATCAAACCAGTTGATTGGATATAAGCTACCATTAAAAATAAGCTTACATATTAGTTTTCCTCAGGGGAAAAGGGCAGTTAATACATCCATTTCTAAATGTAATTACATTTCCAGTGCTATGTGCATTTTATAGCATAACTTGTATCTTAGTAAATCATTTTCTTTTGTTCTTGTAACAAAGTTCCTTGGAATGCTAAACGAAGAAGCTGCAGGCATCCTCCATTTAATCCATGTCCATTAGAAATGACATATTTTGCTTTCTAAGAGCTGTACATCCTTTTCATACCTGAGATTGTTTCCTTTTTACTGGCTTTATAAGTATAACAATTTCACTTTAGTCTTCCTCTACATCTTTTTTTTTAAAAAAAAATATTATTATTAAACCTCCAGATATACTTTGTTCTTGCCCTGAGAAATAGCAATTCACTCTGCTAAAGGTAATGTGCTATTTTGCCTCATTATAATAAACACCAATGTTTTTACAACTGCAACAGTTCTCCACCAGTATTAGCATATTTTGGCTGAGGTATTGTTTTACTGTGACCTGTATAATAAGTGTCACATTAGCAACACAACAAATCAAACGTTTGTTAATTTCCCTCGCTTTCCCACACAGCTGCTAGTGTTATCGTGTCACCAGATTTTAATTAATATGATAAGTAACACTTGCAAGACAACAGGCTGATTTTTCCCCCCCTGTGCGTATGTGTGTCTCTGTGTGCACACGTGTAGACCAGAAAAGCAGCAAATAAGAGACTTTTGTGGCAACTGCCTAGTTCACATTTAAAACAACTCGGTATTAAAAGATAATTCTCTTCCAGCTTGCCCTGAAAATCCGGCGCAGGAGTCTGAAAATACGTTACGAATGTTACTTGATTTGCCCATTCTACCGTTTAATTTTTATATTTTTGAGCTTTCACGGCCTGAGATATGCATGGCAGACTATTTGAATCTGCCTCATTTCTTTCGCCCCTCTATAAGTAATAACAAATACGTGCCTGACTTCCGAAAACCCGGGCAAGTGGCGTTTTATTTCAGGTATTGCATCCTACCCACTCGCTCGCTCTAGTACAAGTCAAAAGTGCCATCTATTTGTAACAGCTAGAAATGCACCAGAGGCCACTGATGGAGGAGAGCGTCTATGGTCCCTGCCCGCCTCCCCCGCACACTCTGTCCCAGCCAACTGGGGGGACCCCAAAAGGCTGAAATGAAAAGACTCAGCAAAGAGCTTGAGGGAATTACGGCGGGAGGCTGAAAACCGACTTGGTTTGGAACACCTTAACCACACGATGAGCAGCGTCTGGAATGAAATGCCTCACTTCTGAACAAGCGCCTAATCGGCTTCTTAGCCTCTGCCCTGGGAAGTATAGAAAAAGAAATTACTTCAGACTAAACTAGGGAGCTTGCCAAAAATTTGAGGGGGCCGGGGGCAAAACAACAAAAATCTGAGCAGTAGTTCATTACAACACATTTTTTGATTCAGTAGTAGCATTAGAGATAGGTGTTTATACATAAAACCGTAATTATATCTTATTATTGTATAATTACAGAATACTCAAATGCATTCTTATTAAGGCTATGGTACAACTGAAACTGCTGGTCACAAGTTACTGTTTCTAGCACAATTTCACTAGGTGCAGGATGGCGTCCTGAAGATTTCACCTCCACTGCCACCAAGGCCTCCCAGTAAGTGGAAGGGCTCTTTTCAACATATATGAAAAGCAGGGCCACCCCTTGAAGAATTTTCACGTCAATTGTGTTCTCTATTTTAAGGGCAATATCGAGCTTCCTACAACCTTCAAGTGGGAAGGTTGAAGAATATAACATATATCAAAATGAAAGGAGAAAACCCAGAGCAGCAGGGATCTGAAAGCAGAAAAGTGAGATGGGAATGGGTCTTGCAGAGAAAATTCCCCTGCTGATATCAAAGGAAATAAAAGTGCACACAAAAAAAGACACAGAGCTGCCTTTTATAAGGCCCTGTTATAAACGACTGCTGATATTAGGCTGCTGAATTTTAATTCCCTCCTCCACTAAAATGCCCTTTTTCTTTTAACCCACTTCTCATTATAACTTGAAAACTGACAAACTCCCCAGAAGGAGACTGCTGGGAGAAAAAAAAAAGTCCTCATAAACTCCCAGCGTTTCTGTACCAGTCAGACCCCAAGTTAAACCACTTGTGTGTGCCAGAGGAAAGGAATGGCACTTGGATTTCTTATTAGAGAAGAGGCAAATGTTATTGAATATGTTGTTGCCTATCAAATAGGCAAAGGGAATGTACTGAATGCAATTAAAATACTTGTAGATATTATGACCTTAATAAAGGCTTAAGGAAAAGGCATTTCAGAGCTGAACAATTCTAAAAGGAACATTTATATATGTGTATGTGTATGTGTATGTATATATATATATGTATACCTCCAAACCTGGCAGACTGAATCTGTTCCCAATGAAGTTTAGGTGACATTCCCATTCATATCAGGAATAAGACTGCAGTCGGCTGCACAAACAGTAGCATGTCCTCCAGAGTAACACATTTTCCTAGCAGTCTGGACAACACCTGGGTTAAAGAGTGTTGTCAGTAAGACAAACGTAACACCAGAGGATAAATGGATACGTAATAATAATAGCCATGTCTTAGGTGTTACAGTAGGATCAATAAGAGTTTTTATTCTGTGCTTAAACAGCTGTGAAAAGCCTGTCCCAACATGGCATCTAATCCCTTTGCACAAAAGACCAGTAAATTGCTGATTCTGTACATATAAATTAAAACACGCAAGAATATGCACATGCAGTAAAAGCACACACATGCTTCAAACTTCTGGGGCCAAAACCAAAGAGTTTCAATAGTTTGAAATTTATAACTAGGGGAAAATGTCTTAGCATCTTGGGAAGAAAAAGAAAAAGAAAAAAAAAAAAAAAAAGAGAAAAAGCAATAGTGGTCCATCTGCTGTTTAAGCAGAGAAAAGTTACTCCTGTGACCAAAGAAACTAAAACGTGGCTGTACAAACTTTGCAGCTCCAAGAGCCATACCAGTAACCTACTGAAAGCCAAGTGCCAACTTAATTTCCATAGCTATTTACATAAATCTAAATGCAAATCATATATCCATACAGGCATAATACTGTCATTGTTTGCATTTTTATTCCCTTTGACTGACAAACAGCAACTGCTTCTCCTTTGAGTTCTCTAGCAATGAAAAAAAACAACCCAACAAACAACAAAAACAAGCCCAGAGTGGCCTAATGGTTGTTCTTTCCACGGACTTGTAGAGATACAGAAAGTCTGGGATAGATGCAGTCCTAATTCCGAATGAGGGTACCAGCAAGCCCCGTTAGCCCCCAGCTATGTTAAAAAGTATACATCTTGGCTTGGCTGTCAGTGCAGAAAGGGAGAGATAAACCTGCACTTGGAAACCATCTGGCTGGGTTGAGAAGGCAAAGGCTTTGCAAAATAGCCTGTGGAGCTGGGAGCTGGAGGCTGCCTTCTTGCAAGAAGCTGTACACCATCCCCCTTCCAGAAGTATTCTTCACCGCCCTGGCAGTGCTTACAGACCACGCTTAAACAAGTTCAGAATGAGAAAGTCTTTTCTGCCCCCTATTACAGCTACATAAATAAATACGGTTCTTAAGAACTCCTGGAGAAAAAAAAAAAAAACAAAGAAAAACCAACAGAGAACTTTATAAAAGGACAAATTTGAAAAGTAGTTACAGTCTTCCTAGGCACAAAACTCTTGTGCCAATCTTAGGGACAATTATGCAGTCAAGTAGGTGACAATATCTCAGTTTAAGACAAAAGTTAACAACCATCAGAGATAGGAACTAGCTCAACCAGCTTGTTAAACCCTTGCTTTCTTAAAGGGAAACCCTTCCCACACGAGGGCTGTTGAAGAGATCAAAAAAGTACCTTTTTCAACTGCAGTATCCAAGAGCTAATGTAAAACTAGAGCCTCCAACTGGTCAGTCTGCAATGCAACAGAGCTAAAACATATGACCAGGATCTTCTGCATATGGAGTTATGTAAGGACACTTCCAGGCCCATGGAAAACTTCCACACTAATGTTTGTGTGCAATTTAATGTGTTTAAATTGGATTTTTTATGTGCAGATTTGCCATTCATCTGACAGAAGTCTAGGAAGAAAAACATTTATGGTCCTGTATGAGCTCAAAGTTGTTGAAATGCAAACTGTCATTCAGGCAAAAACGCCAGTTTTAAAATCTTATTTCCTGAAAATGTTAATTCGTACACTCCCTCTTTTAATTCATACATTTGTGTCTGTTGTCAGCAATGAGCTGGTAAGAATCTCTGCAAATTTATCAAGTGGATCTTGAAGTCTTTTTCCAGATTCCATCTGAGCTTTGCAGTCAAGTCAGCCTTGCAAGAGGCGTTTGTATTTGCTCAGCAGGAGAAATGACCAATTCACATATGGGATCAGTGAGTTTTTGCCTCACCTATATAGTCTATGCTAAGTAACTAAAATAAATAGAAGATGATATTGTAAGTAATATGAAGGAGATTCTGTTTGGACAGCTAACATGTTTCTGAACTTATTGCAAAGGGACAGGAAATATATCTAAATTGATAAGAAATTTTATTTTTTCTATTGGAAAAATGCACTGTTGAATCTGGAGTGTTTCTCTTTAAGAAGGTGACTAGTCTACTCTGAAGACAGTCTAAACACTGTATTATGTGACATTCAAGAGGTCTGAGGAATCATGTGAGACAGTAAATGATGCAGTAAAATTGTGTACTTGCGCTTCTTTTTTTTTTTTTTTGTTAAATTCCTACAAAATTGTACTTGTAATGCAACAATCGCTTTGTCATGAATAGGGCCCTTTGTCATTTGTTAGCTGACCCATCTCTGCTGTTGCAAAAATCAAAAGGGAATTGATTTTGATGAACTGACATGCAGCTTTAGGGTAACGCAACCACCAGATGAACAAAAAGCCAGCTTCACCACCAGTAGGCAGATCAATACTGTACCTATGTCAGGTATATGTGGTTATAACAAAGGAAGAAGAGAAGAAAAAAATTCCAAAGCTACACTTCTCTTAAAATCTGAGACCTTCATTGTGCCTTGTATTCATCTGGGCTTTTGTTGGTCTTCTCATCAGGTAATTTTTATGTCTTAAAAAAGGAGGATCCTGACCTACAGTGATGCATATGTATGCGTGTGCATGCCTGGTCAAGAAACCTTGAAGACATAGCCCCCATGTCAAACCTTGGATGTTTCACTCTCCCGTAAACAATGTGCACAAATAAGGAGAGAACACCATTTCTCTCGTTAACCAGGCCTGTACTCATTCCACAAGCCATGCAACTCAGTACAGGAGAACACATGGGAAAAGATAAATGACCTTTAGATCATATGTGATACCTCTTGCTTCTACTAACTTTAGTGATTGCTTTTAGACTGGAAATCTCATTCATTCTAACTTCCTTGTGTCTCTTATTTCAAAACAGAGAAAAAAACTATTATCATTCTACAAATGTAAAGTTCAGAAGGCAAGTGGCTATCTGCCAGATTCACCTCTCATTTGAAATGGAAGTGGCAGCCTTCACTGTTAAGGATAGGTGGACTGGCTGATTGTATTGTAAATACAAGTTATGTGTCATGTTGTAGGGCATAATTTTTGGTTCTACCACAATGATACCCATACTCTGTATCAGCCATATATAAATATTTTAAGGGAAATGTCCCTGAAAAGTTAAAAAATGTATGTGGATGCCAGGGTAAAGCAAACTAAAAACAAAAATCAGCGTGGTTTGTAAAATATAAACAGATAATGAGATGAGCGGGAAATCAACTATATGCTCATTAGGGGACCATTAAGGGAACAAGTAGCCAAAATGGGAGATCTCTTCCAGATAATACTGTTAGCAGTCATACAGTCTTCACTCACATGTAAGTCTTGATTTATATTAAAGGAAAGAACCAATTGAACAAAAGCTTTTGGCTTGGATTGGGAAGACCCACCAAAGTCCATTCACTTGTCTGCTGAACTGTCTTCCAGGAAAAAGACAACAAACTCCCCTCAGTTCCCATCACTTAGTGCCCTTTGTGTAACTTAAATCATTTGTCTACTCCATATAAAAACAAAAACATAATAAACTTATGTAGCAAGAGAATTCTTCCCACATTTCATTAATGGGATATTTGCGGATTTTATTTCACAAAATAATAAAAAAAAGCGAGTTCCTAATGATACAATTTACATTTTTAACTTTGCTATAAATCAGTTACCTATTTGTTCATAGATGTGTTCATTTATGTCTCATGAATGTTAAAGATATACATGTATTAGTATGCTGACATGTGAAAAACCTTGATATACTGGCGTATAAAACCTTGCTAGCATGCATGAGAATGAGCAGCAGTTAATTTTATTCATAATTTGCAAGAAAGGCTCTCCAACATATCTCAAAAGCTCTAATGCTTAAACATTATTTATGGTGTATTATTTAACAGGGGGGAGCATGGGCTTGTTAAATGTCTCTCCAGTTCTATAGATCTGTCCTTACTCCTTGGGAATGCTTCACATATTTTCTTATGTAAATTAATGTCATCTAATGGAAATCATATAATCTAATTGTGTATTTATCTGAGAGACTAGAATTGCTCTGAAGCATTTGTTTTATTCTCTCAGAGCTATGTGAGTATGCCTTTAAAGAATTACCTTGTTATGGAGTGTTTGCCAAAGAGACTGGACCCCAATTCCTTTTCCTTTCATACCCAGTATTGAACTTCTCTTGTGCTTGTATTAAAAATACTCTTGGGTAAATTAGACACAAAAGCTGTGATTAAGTAATATTACAATGGTGACAGAAACAGAGAAATCAACAGTTAAAGTTCCCATTAATGTATGCACCTACTTCACTAAGGTATGTTATTTTGTATATCGATGGAAAAACAGGTAAGAAAGCAGAATATATTTTTTCTTGAATTTTTTAACCTATGGATATTTGAGGTATTTATAGAGGTGAATGGGTCATATCTCCTCTGCGAATCAGCTGGATTCTAAGAGTAATACAAGCTATACTCAGACCAAATTAATGCCTTTGATGCTTTTTGTGAGCCTTAAATTCTACACGGTGCTTTAGGTGCAGTGGAACCTAATATAAGGACACATTTAACTTTATAATACACGTGGTTTATGGGGACCCTGTATCAAATCTGTTTGATCTTGCCATTTATTGAACAGCCAGTACTATAAATAAATAAATGCACTAGAATATTAAATGCAGCTGCATGAAACTGCCTCAGCAGATGTCAAGTTGGATGAAGAATGGTGCCAAAAAATGACAGTTTTCAGTACCATGTTGGCATATGGTTGGATGGAGATACTTCAGTTATGCTTTCTGTCAAAGATGTCTCAAGTAAAGGAGTAGTGTTCCATTGCACTCCCAAACAACTCTAAAACACAAGGGTTGATGTGACAGTAACACTTTTTTAAATGAGTGGAACGTAATAATCATGTAAAAGACTTACAAGACAGTTTCATAACTTCCCAAACGCTAAAATCAAAGCGAAACAAAGGATAGAATCATAGAGTTTTATAGGTTGGAAAAGATTTTTAAGATCATCAAGTTCAAGCATTAACCTAACACTGCCAAATTACCACTAAACTATGTCCTTGAGCACTCCATCTATACATCTTTTAAATACCTCCAGGGATGGTGACTCAACGACTTCTCTGGGCAGCCTGTTCCAGTGTTTGGTAATGCTTTCAGTGAAGAAATTTTTCCTTCTATACAACCTGAACCTCCCCTGACGCAACTTGAGGCTCTTTCCTCTTGTCTTATCACTTGTTACCTGGGAGAAGAGACTGACCCCCACGTCTCTGCAATCTCTTTAGAGGTAGTTGCAGAGAACAATAGTCTTCCCTCAGCCTCCTTTTCTCCAGGCCAAACTACCCCACTTCCCTCAGCCTCTCCTCATAAGACCTATTCTCTAAACCCCTTTCCAGCTTTGTTGCCCTTCTCTGGAAACACTCCAGCACCTCAATGTCTTTCTTATAGTGAAAGTCCAAAACTGAACACAGTACTTGAAGCGTGGCCTCACCGGTTCCAAGTACACAAGAAGACAAAACAAAAGAACTCCCCCCTGGACTTAGACCAAGTAAAATAAATTAGTGACATATCATGTCTCAGGTGTTCAAAGTGAGCATTAGAATTGTTGAAAGGGTAAATCAATTAAATATACAAGTTTTTTGTTCACTAACTACTGTCTGTAAACTCATTGAAAGAACCTTCCATTAAAACTTTTATTTGATATCATGACTTTTGAAAGAAAAGGTTTGTTTGTAGGCTGACAATATACTTATAACTTGCTTGGATGTTGCTTGCTGTCCTGTTGCGTGTCACCTCTGTTAAAGGAGCTTTCCATTTCTAAACAAAAGCTGGGGGTGGGTGGAAGGGAAGAAATCCCTTCTCTTAAAGTTATAGTAACTGTGAAAGTGCCATTTGCTTTTTTCATGACTCCTGACTGAACTGTTAAAATCAGGAGTTGAACTGCAATCCTTGAGAGCATTCAATGTTTCTCTTTAGCCCTTTAACACCAAAGTCATTGCCCAGCTCGAGTTTTAGACGCATTTTTATACTTTTCTGTACCCTCCATGAACTCCGTCCTGTCTTAAAAGAGTAGCTATTAACTCAGATGGAGTTTAGGTTCACCTGTGTGGTCTATTCTGCCCTGAAGACAAAGGTTGTGACATTTCAAACCTCTTAGATTTTAGTGTTTGTCCTGGAGGACTAGTAGGCTGTAAGATTATATATTGGCACACACTTATCTAGATTTAAAATGGAAGAGCACAACTCCCGCTGATTTTCTGAATATTGGATATCAGGTTGTCACCACTTCAGATGATAAAGAAAGGGTTGGTCCAAGAGCTTGAAGACAGCTTGCTGTGTGGACCTGCAGAAACCCTCTGTTCATGCACAGGCTGTTCAATGCCTTGAGCTGGGCAGGCTTGCAGCCCTAGCCTGGGAAATGGGAGAAGATAAGCCTGATACTGCTCGGCAGCTCTGGGATGAGCAGAGACTGGCTCCAAAAGGAACTTCTTCCCACCTTCTGTGCCAAAGCAAACAGCTGCAGAGGAAAAACAAAAGCTTATTGTAATCTGTAGGCACTAGAGGAAAATTAATTTCAATATAAAAAGACTGCAAAAAGCAGGTATTTAACTGGTCTGTCTGCAACCAAGTTGCAATCTACCTGAATGGAGACTCACACTCACTGGTTTGGGAGTTTTCTCAATCAAACAGGAGTGGTTGGCACTGCTTTTATATAATGTAATGGGACCTTGAGTGCCATAGACAAGCATCTCACGGTTTCTTTTTAGAGTTGGTTTACAGAAAGCTGAATATTAGCAGGTAACTTAATAATAGACTGCTTTGAATTCCAATCACTTGTATTTCCACCTAAAATGCTTATCACTTTGGAATTCATCTGTAGCAAATACTACTGCCTTAAGCCTATACACTTTATTAACCATTTGCAAAATATCATTAAATCTTAATATAAAGAGCATCAACTTTCATTTTCTTCAAGGGAAGTACAAATTAAACTGAATAACTGAAAATGGAAATTAAACACGGCTTTCCTTAGCCAGATACTGGTTCATCTCTCAGTCAGTTGAATTTTATCTTTATTTTGGTAAGAAGCTGGATTCCAAAGTCATCTTGCCTTAACTTTGTGTACTTACCTGAGGCAGCCAAATAATAAACTAGTTGTCCTTCACTATGTACTCCATGGAGAGAAGTGATAAAGTTTCTCATAGACATGCCACATTCATTCATTATTAATATTCTTTCATTATTAAGTTTACATTATGGTGATTGTCTGAGATCAGATAAGAATACTCTTCCATAGCATTTTGATTTTCAAGGGTTGAACTTTCTGAATAAAACACAGTGAATAGGTTCAAGTTGAAGTATGGAAGTTTCATGGGTCTTGGCAGCAGCATCTGCAAGTCATTTTCAGCGTGCAGCACACACCTTACGCTGCAATATTTAACTTCTTTAGCTCCAGAGCATGAAGGGAGCTGCTTTCTTAAAAAACTCTGTGTGCAAAAAAAGGAAGACAGGAAGCCAGCTGAAAACTCTAGGGTGGTACAAGTTCTAATAATTACAATTTCAGTAACAAGCTCTTCCATTTGTTTTTCTTGCAGTTATACAGAAATCCTGTATTTTGAAAGCCAGAACTCTGTTTATCAGTTTTAGAAGACAGATCACCATCTATTCCTTTCTGAGATCATAGCCGACCAGATCTCAGAAAGAAAAGAGGAATGCTTTGAAGACAGAAATAAAAAAAACCAAAACATTATGGCCTTCGCCCTCCAGAGGTAGGAGCCAAGCTCAAGCAGATCAGCTTTCAATTTTAGGTCTAAAAATTTGTCATACGTTGCCTTTCAACCTTTACCTACTAAATTGTTTTAGGTAAAAATATTATATATTGTCCACAAAGTTGTAGTTGATGGAGTTCAAAGCTATTTTTTTAAATTAATATAAAACTGATTAATTTCTGTTTTAATTACTGAGGCTTTATTCCGCCATAAGAGAGCAAAAAGCTCTCTACAAAACCAAAGAGAAAAATTTTGGAAATATAGGTAGACAAGATGTCAGTGTTTCAGTTGCACTTTCTGATTTTTTTTGGTCAGAGAAGGTGAACCAAAACAGCTATAAGGACAAAAAACAGTTGAATCAAAAA
>VXBW01003487.1:0-111104 GCA_013400375.1 Thinocorus orbignyianus | reverse complement strand
TTCCCTGCCAGAATAATGTCAATGTAGTGCAAATTTGCATCAGGATGATCTTTTGGGTCACAGTCATTTGTTTTGGAAGACAACATAAACCCTGGTCTAGTAGTTAGGTGACTGCCTTTAATGTGTTCTTGTTCCTTTTCAAGTCCTGTGCTTAGAAGCAGGCAGGAGGAGGGATGTCATCTCTAGCACAGGATATGCAAGACATCCAGCAGCAGCCCACAATTGTTATACATAAGGGGATCAAGAAGTATGGCATATGAGGGAATAAGAAGTAAAGCATAATAGGAACTTGAATTCCGCAATATCTTCAGTGATATTCCTCATCTGGGTTTGATAAGGAATCACTTGTTGGGCCCTTTTTGCCCAGAAACGCTGGGGGAGCTGGGTTTGTTCACATGTAGAATAGGGTCATTTTTTTAAATCTGAAAGATTTTTCTTAGCATTTGTAAATCCTTACTCAGTACATGTGGAAAAGAAGGCAATATCCTTACAGAGAGGAGGTTCTGCAGGTACATACTAGAGATTAATATTTCAAAGTAATTACACTTCGGCTAGCAGTAAATTTTGCTTTGTTTCAACAGAGCAATTTGACTGTGCTCTAATCATCTAGCAAAAGACTACAGGAATACAGAAGCACGTACCACTTAATTTGCCTATTTACTCAGTCAAAAGTGTTTTCTGAGGGAATTAAGGCTGTTGTAGTTTCATTACATTCTGAATAGTCCAGAAGGTATATACTAAACAACAGACCACTCTCAAGACTGAAACTGCCTTTGAAATAAATGTAAAGGAAGAGAGGGTATGTGCCTGCCAAGGTGCAGAAATGCTGTATTTCACTCAACTCTTCATATTGCAAACTATATGGCAGAAATCAAGTTTTTATTCAAAAGTAGACAAAAGAGTTTATTAAAGGCAGTATAGTCAGGGTAACTGAAGACTTTGGCTTAAATGTTATTTAAGACTATTGCAGAAAGTATTTGATAAGAGGTAAATTGAGATACTCTGAATACAGTAATCTGGAATATGACTTGAAATAATGTTTTCAAAAAGTTCTCAAAACCACAATTTTAGTGTCAAAGACTAGATGTAATTAAACACAATTTATGGCCTCACATCATACCGTGTTCATTTTGAACACAAATCATCGGTCTTAGCGGTGAGAAACAATCAGATACTGGGCTACACGAGCAAGAGCACAACCAGTCAAGGGAGGTGATTTGTCTCTTCTAGTCAACACTGGTGAGACCACATCTGGAGCACTGTGTCCAGTTTTGGGCTCTCCAGTAGAAGAATGACACTGACATAACCGGAGCAATTCCAGCACAGAGCCAGCAGGATGGTCAGGGGACTGGAGCACGTGATGTACAAGGGGAGATTAAAGGAGCACCTTTGGTCAACTTTAAGACAACAAAGATAAGGGGAGACCTTATTGCTCTCTGCAATTGCTTATTAAGAAGGTGTAAAGAAGATGGAGCCAGGCTTTTCTCCAAGGTGCATAATGGTAAGTCAAGAGGGGAGAGAAACAAGTTGGAATATGGAACTTTCTGATTTCTTGTGAATTAGGAAAAAAATTGTTATTATGAGGGCAATTAAACACTGAAATGGGAACCCAGAAAGGTTGTGGAGGCTGCTGCAGATATCCAAAACTTGACTTACCTGTACCAGTCCCTGATAAACCTAAAGTAACTGAACTGCTTTGAGCAGGTCTCTTCTAAGCTGAATTGCTCTTTGATTCAGCAATTAAAAGTATGACAGGAAGGGAAAAGAGTGCAAGGTTATGCTTCTGTCTTCCCCCAACATATATTTCTTCCAAATAGGTGGCCTGATACAACAGACTCCAAAGCCAGAAAGTTATTGCAAAGAAAACACGATGTTGCTACTGGTAGATTACACACAAACTGTCCGGCTCTCTTCACAAAACAGTACACTAGTAGAGCCATGGGTCTACAGAGGTACATATCATTTAACTCCTTTTTAAAATAATGTTTTCTTCATATCTAGAACAAATAGGTAAAATGAGCCAAAGGATTGTTTTGTGTAACTGAGCCTAGCAATATGAAAACCTATGCTCAGGCAGACTTTCGGAAACTTGGTCAGCAGAGGAGAAAGGCCATGAAACCTAAGATAGCCAGGCAGTACATGTTAATGAAAGTAACATAGTAAAAGATTAATTTAAAAAGGGAAAGGAAAGTGGAGAGAGAGAAGCATAAGTAGGAAGATGATGAGACTACCATTAAAAAGTCCACTCCTCCTGGTATGGAAAGATGCGAAGTGGTGGTGGTGGTAGATAAATATTTCTGGTGTAATAAGTGAACTCGGTGTGTCCAAGAACGACATCACTTCCAAGATTAGGAGGGGACAGTCAAAGCTCCACAACATTATAGTGTTGGGCTGCTTGTGCCATGAAGTGGAGATGCTGCTTCCCTCAGGAACAAAGCAACGAGAGCTGCACTCCAGCATACCTTTCTTGCTACCTGTGTCCTATGGTTTCCTTTCAAGTCACCAGCATAGTCCTGAGAGGTACAAAGGGTCATGACTCCTTCAGAATATGATTGCAAATATTTTAAGACACTCTCCAAATATTGCAGAAATATTTTTCCCTTATATCACTGTGCTATAAATATTTTTCTACTTAGCAAGTACACATTGTATTTTTTTTTTTTTTTGTCCCTTTCTCACTATAGTCACCCAGATACTGAATTTTTCTCCCTGCTGAGTGGAACAATGAGAATTTTTTTAGCATTATTTCAAATGGTTTTCACAAGCTTGATTCAAAAAGGGATAATTCCCCACTATATTTTCGGTCTGATTATCAGATGATGACAGACAATAGATTGATAAGAGTCACTCAAGAAGATGCAAGCTCCTGTGTATAACAGCCACTGCAATTATCAGACACTACTAAACTATTATTGATCCTGCTCACATTGGGTGATAACTGAGCATTTTCCACTTATTTAAAGTGCTGTTAGCCAGAAACTCCCATCAATGAAGAGCAGTAGACGAATTTCTTCAAACGTGGTTCAATAAATAATAGCACATATAGAAGGTCCACAGTTCCTTAATCTCAGTGAAACAACTAACTGTGAGGCACAAATATACCATCCAGTTGCTGCGAAATGGTTGATTAGAATAAAAAAGGAACCTCCACAAGGTCATTTAATATGTAACCCAAGTATCACTGACAGAACAATTGTAACAGGAAAAAAAAACAACAACCGACCAACACACTGTTGCCTCATATAGATTCAATAATATCAAGATGAAAAAGAACATCAGTCCATATCAAAAAAAGTGGACTTCTCCCCATAACACCATGGGGCAAATCTCATTGTCTTAATCGCTAAAGCAAGGTTTTTTATATATAATTGTATTATTTCAAAGATATGTAAATCTGTGCTTAATATTAGACTGGTACATTTTGATAGAACTATAATCACAGCAAAAGTGGCCCTTATCAGTGAAATTCATATTACTTTCATTTTGTTCTCTTTAATACTGGGGACATACAGGATGTGATCTGATATTCAGTGTATTATATTTCTCAAGCAGGGCCAGTGGCAACATAGCAATGGACTAAATGTAAAACTGGCTATTAAGGATATTAACTAGTAATTGCTTAGAGTAATCTCTCTAAATAATCAGTAATTAAAAAAATAAATAAAACGGCTGACCATTGTGATTTAAGGTCAGATTAAAATTGACCAAAAAAGTCAATTGGAATAGTTTTAATTATTTATGGTGGTGTACTTTCCTTCAACAGAAATGCTTTATATTTTAGTGAGGACAAAACAGATAATTTTTAGCAACAATGGCAGTTCTTTTATCGTCTGAAAAAGTAACGCACAGGATTTCAGGTCAAAAATAACCTTTCTTGATTCAAACAAACTGTTAACAGGTCGGGATTTTTTTGATCCTCTGTCATCACACCAGCAAACCCCATCAGCAATATGTGTAGAGTATGAATGAAGAGATTTGGTGAGAGACCCAACTACCCTGTCAGCTGCTTCTAGAAATGAATATTTGCAGCTTATGCCCAAGAGGAGGGAAATAGCGTACAGACTATCTCTTTGCCAGACTACAGTTGATGATGGTAGTCAGCATAAGACTCAGCTTTGCCTTGCTCCTCTTGATCCATGTAATGCAGAGGCAGGGCAGAACCCCCAGCACCCTCAGTGTCGGTGAGGGCCACCTTGCTAATAGTCAAAAAGGACGGTTGGACTCCTTGACCCCAGCAGATACTTTTTTGACCTGTTTCAGCTGCTGCTCAAGGAAAACATCCAGCACTGGATTAAACCTCTGCAATTCCCATTTCTAACCAAAACAACAAGACAGAGAGCAGGAAATAATCTGCTAACTGACAAGAATGTAAAAACAAAAAAAAATCAAAACCCCACAACACCAAAACCCCTCCAAAACCATTAGAATGTGAATTAAACAAACTGAGCAAAGTTCTTCTGAAAATATTATTAGAGTGCTGCGGCTGTTGTGAGGTGGACTAGAAAAGTAAATAACTTCTTTATTTGACACCATATACTGTTTATTTGATGAAAAAATAAACACACTTAAGACTCATATATTCATAACACACAGCTACAGAAAGTATTCAGTTTACATGGAATATCTCATACAGAGGTCTCACAGAAACCGAGTAGTCAAAAATTAACAAATGCTATGTCATAGAGTAAGCTCACACATCCATATAAACCAGTGAAAGAACCAGGCATTCACCAATTGCTCCATCTCTGATCTCTAATCCTGTTCTTCAGTGGAGACCTACAAAAATGCCTTCTAAGACAGCTATAAAATAATGTTCATAATGTCCATGGATAACAGAAATAATGAATTCCAGTAAAATGCAGTTTTTATTTCTATTTAAAGTGTGCAACCTCCTATTCCGGCTTCTAAAGATGGGTTTCTATGATCAAGAGCTTGCCTAGATTTTTCAGTTATACTAGTTGATCCAACTAAGATATTGTTGCTGTTTACAAGACTTCTCTCGTCTGCTATAACAGCAGTAACAGAGGAAAACTGGTATATCTACTTGATTTCAATCTTTTTTATTCTTGGCTTTGTGCAAATATATTGTAAAAGACCATCCACAAAGTTTAAATTCTAAAGATAAAAACAAAATCACAGGTCTGCTTGGCGACAGACCTGGGAATTGCAATTAGCTTCTTGTTCATTGATTCATGGGAATTCACCTAAGCCCATAGGAATGGTCCTGCAGAAGTCCTTCACAATGTAGAAGTGGCGTGTGCTCCCTGCTGTCTCTCCAAATCTTACTATTTCTATGATTCAAAAAGCCACTGCCATCATCAGTGGGACCCTAGCATTCCCTCTTTCACTGTGTTTGATGATATACTGCATCTAACAGAAAAGCTAGTGGCACCCCACAAGCCACAACTGCTTGTGGAATGAGTAAAGATCTGGAAAAAAACAACTGACTTGCTTCTGAATTATTATGATGGGGGGATTTCTCTGTTAATTCATGAAGATTCAAGAAACTGTTCTAAAACCAACACAAAATTACTTGTACACTGAGACAACTTGGATCTGAAAAATAGCTACCTTCCTATCTTCCATTAAAAGGCTTCAAGCAGAACTGCAATTTGCAAGTGTGTCACTTTCAGAGCTTGAGTTCTTCAGCAGCAGGAGGAGGACATCACTCCAAACTCAGAGACATGTTAATAACATGCTTTAAAATAGTGTGACTACTGGCTTGAAAACTAATGCAATAAATACACAGTTTGTTACAGAAGAAGACTATTTATACTGATGTCATTTTAATAAATATAACAATTTCAGCATCAGTGAAAGTTCATTAAAGCACTAGCGCTGTACATGGAAAAGAACCAGAGCACAGAATTATGAGCCTAAAAAGATTGAAAGGGCTTCTAGTTAAATTTAAGCACATCAAATTAATCTGTGACTTTGACTCTTTCATTTAGCCAGTACGTACTTCTGACACTTTAAATTTAATGGGGGAAGCAGAACGCCTATGCTGCATATCATAGGCGCTATTCATTAACAGCCAAACACTAAGTCATTCTTACATAAAACTGAAAAACACTTTTCAGACGTAAACAAAATTTGCTATTCCCATTCAACATGTAAGAAATCAACTAAAAAGCTGATTTCCAGGGTGTTTTTTCTCAAGATTAAACTGCTCAGACCAATTAGGAAAGGAGTTATACTGGCTTGTGCCTGAGGTCCATTATTTTAAGCTCAGTAGTATCACGCTAGCATCAGACTGAACCATACAGCAGTAAATCAGACTCTAGGACTCCACATCTGTAAAATTCATCTATACAGTCTACAACAAGCATCTAATTAGCATAAACTAGCAATTTTATTTTTATAATAGTGCAAATTCTAGGCTCTTCCTCTACCACACACACTTTTTGGTTTTCAAGCCTTCAAAATCCACTTGGGTTTTTTTTTTAGGCTTCTTGACCAACCTTGAATATTTTTAATTTTTCTCATAAGAAATACTTTTTCTTATTCATTATTCACCTTTGTGTTTTATTTTAGCACAAGGTGAGATTCTCCAATATTTGCTTTGTTTTACTAAGCTAGACCCTTAGGTATGATTTCAGATGGCATGGGACCCATGACTAAGGTCCTGAAGATAGAAGTGTCTGTGCTGATGCTCCTCAACAGCCCTCACTGCACGAGAACTTGCCCTTCTTCGGGCTGGTAGGGAGGTCCGCGTTTGCATGAGCAAGCTGAAGGGCTGGCCCAGCTGCTTCTTGTTGCCAAGTGGAAAGACATTTGTACATCTATTTTTTCAGTGTCTTCTGGGAGAAGCACTAAAAATTATTTAACAACAAAAGCTGACATTTTACCCATGATCAACCAAGAACACCTATCTTCTTCATCAATTAAAAAAAAAAAACTTAGTTCCATTTTTTTTCTTTTTTTCCCCTTTCTCCCTTCAGCCTTATTCTTCTTGCTAGTAAAATGGTTAAAGAATAATAGAGAAAATAAATACAAAAGGAAACCTCCAAATTAATAATAAAGAAGCATTTTGATTGACCATTGCAATATGTAAATCTGGTCCAGCTAGATCTCCTTGCGCAACCACTGAAGTACAAATAGAAGAGTAAACAGAAATGCTTCAAACGCTGAGCCCCAGTTCACTCACTCTAGTTTATCTTCCAAATCCTTTTGAAGGGCCACTGTGTCAAATCATCTCTGAGATGTGCTCTGAAAAACCTTCTTAAGGGGATCTCAGAATGGCAGCAACTACAAGATCCAGGAGGACTTTATATCTTGAAGTTCGCTGCAGATGCAGCTCGCACATCTCACAGCAGAGCTGCATGAGTGCAGAAGCGACAGAATCCTACAAAAGCAGTCTGAAAAGTAGTGAGTATAACAGAACAAAGTTAGGCTTATAACCCAAACTGCAATAGCCTCACATTAATTACAAACACTGATTCTGATCATCTAGCAGCAGGGCTCAGGAACGCAAGAGGAACTAGTGAACAAAGAGAGTCTTGACATTCACTCTCTCTTAATACAGGCTCAGAAGGCATCAGCGAGAAGCTGCAGTTCGGTATCACACAATTATGTGCCTCATTCATTAGTACCACATCATTGACTACACCATGAAAGAAATGACAAATTAGCAATTTCACAGGACTAGCATAATACTATCATTTGTATCACAAAGTCAGCAAAATCTAACCTCCAATAATTCAGCTCACCATTCTAATCCAAGGCTGGCCATCAATACGGTTTTATGTGCCTTGTACTAATCACTAAAGTCAGATAATATGCAAGGTTAATGGTTGCAGACAGTCTGGGGAAATATCCAAGATCTGATAAGGAAACCCCACATTATTGCTGTTCTATGTGTGTATATCCCAATCAAGAATAGGCAAAGGAAGGAAATCAATGCTTAAGGCAGTTATAATACATCTCTCGGTGTAACATATAAATTGGCCCTTCATTGCCCATTCACATTTCAGTTAATAAATAGTTCAGACATAGGACACATGGGTAGTGAAGAAGCGTAACCATTGTATGTTTGTCTCTCTTACTTTAGATTTATGCTGTCTAAGTACAACAGACTCTATCCAGTGTGTTTCAATTACTCCACTAGCCTTTTGAAGAAAATAAGAAGTGATGCTTAATCCTGATTGGTAGTTTGTTATATAGTCCACCACCTGAAAAGAAGTTGATGCATTTTCCCTCATTTAAACAAACAGATAATCAACCAGGATATTCTCATTCTAATTGTACCCTACCACTGCTTACAGTCACAAATACATATCTCATCTCCACTGCTGATAACGAAAATTCCTTTTTTCAGTACTAGTTATAGCAGACTCGAAGTTGATTTTCTTTTCTATTTAGCACTGAGCTATCCAATGATATTCTCTAGTAATTTGTAGAATAAGAAGTCTGACCTCGATATGCTCATGCACCTTTTTTAATGTAGTGCTGCTGATAATATATAAACTCCCATCATTTCAACCTGTACCTCTCCGATATTCCTAAAACTTCAAACCCTACACTTTGAAACTTTTTTTTAAGCCAGCCTTTTTCCCCTTCTAATGTAATTACATCATTTTACCCTCTGCAAACCAGAATGAAAACCAGGCAGGCAGGGTATTTAATTTGTAACTGTACCACTAAATGCAAATGTAAAATTGGCAGCTTTGATGTTGCAGCATTAAATGTAGCTTATCTCACCAGTGACAGTGAGAAACAGACACTCTCTTAGGACTGTGAGTTATGACAGTCTTTCCAATGAGTGAAAAATCATCCCTGTACAGCTGTCACTGATGAGATTTTCCTTTTCTTATGCCATGTGAGTGCTTCAGCATAGTTGGAGCCACCACTCTGGTGGCAAAGATGGAAACTGCTTTAATGCAGTGCAGTCTGTCCTTTTGTTCTCCACAGTTTTCTTTGTCATATTAAAAAAAACAAACTAACAAAATAAAAAAAAAATCAAATTAATAAACCCCATCATATCTTCAAAAAATTGTGCTGGACCCAACAACTAGCAGATATTAAATTACCGTACTATTTGAAGAAGATATTAGAAAATGACAAGCACATAGAGTGGAGGATTAAGAGGTGCCTCCAGCTCTCACATCACACAGAGCATGACTTATTTTTGCAGCAATATATAAGTGTACTTTTACTCATTGTAGTATAAGAAATACAGTGTCGTTCTTCAAGGGTAGCATCATAATACCATGGAACTTCAGTCACAACTGAGCACACCGTTGTTTTGGACACTGTGCAAACAAACTCAGAGGAAAATACCTTTCCAGAAAGTTTGCAGTCTGAAAAGAAGAGTTTGCAGTTCACACGCTGAATTACTGAGAAGAGAACAGACTAGTAAGAAGTGTTACTAAATCTTCCAAAGTGAGGCTTTCTTCATTCAATCTGTCTTTCAAAATACTCTTGGAAGTTTCAATCATAGCAATGTTAAATAAATATTGGTGACAAAGGGAGACACTTAACATGTCATCCATACCTTAATTTACCTGTCTCTAACTATACAGCATTATATGCTTATAACCCTTTTTCAGTCTTCTTGTGGGCAATAGATATTGCAGGAGGATTGCTGGCCAAAGTACACAAACAGGATGCCGCAGTGCAGTCATTTCTTCCACAGGAGGGGTGCAGGACCCACATTCAGTTAGCTGCACTCAGATTAAAAAGGGGAATGGCTGCTAAGATCTATGTGAGCAACCTTTGTGTTGCTTTATCTATTTTATGTATCTTTTAATGAGTTGATTATGAGTTTATTTAATAAAATATTTGGGGGGACCTTTAACCAGTCAATGCTCACAGATCATCTTCTCCTTCCCCCTCCAAGAAAAGTTCCCTGGTAGATAGCTTGTACATGTTGACATCACAGGGAAATGGAGGGAGGGAGTGGTGAAAATTCAGTGATCAAACCCTAGAAGTTTCTCTAACAAAGAGAAGGCAACCAAGCTTCTCATTTCAGATCTGCATTCCAGAGGACCCCAAAATACATCTCATATGCAGCGCATTTTGTAAGTCTTCTATGTCTCACCATAACCCATTTGTGAATAACTATGAGAAAAGCTTGTATAACTTTGCTTGCTCCTGCTTGTACTTTCTAGCAGGTGGCCAAATATACAGTAAAGTCTTCCTTAGTCCCAGTTTTCGTGTCACTTCTCTCATGACTGCTCTTTTCCGTGCTCTTACCAGTTATCATCCCCTAAACCTTCCCTTTTTTCAGGGCACGTTCTGCTACCCTCAGCTTCTCTCTTACCTTGACCTAGTGCTTGTGAAGAAGCCCATAGGCCCCTCTACTACATCCACTTTTTTCTATTTGATAGCAAGAAGGGGACACCTGTCTGCTCTATCAGACTGTTACCCAAAATGTACGAAGTTTCAAAGAATTATTCTTATGTGTTTTTTGTGATCCTTGTGGTTAGGCTGGCCACTGCATGAATGCCCACAAAGAAACTTCAGTGATCTTCTTAGAAGTCTTCCTCAAATGGACTGCATATGTAAGAGTGTGGCCAGTAGATCAAGGGAGGTCATTCTCTTCCTCTGCTCCTCACTGGTGAGGTCACAACTGGAATACTGCGTCCAGTTCTGGGCTCCCCAGTTCAAGAGAGACAGTGAACTACTGGATAGAGTCCAGCATAGAGCAACAAAGATGATTAAGGGATCCTTATGAGGAAAGACTGAGAGAGCTGGGACTCTTCAGCCTGGAGAAGACAAGGCTGAGGAGAGACCTTATTAATGCTTTTAAGTATCTGAAGGGTGGGTTGAAGGAGGATGGAGCTGGATTCTTTTCAGTGGTTCCCAGTGACAGGACGAGGGGCAGTGGGCACAAGCTGGAACATAGGAAGTTCCATTCAAATACAAGGAAAAACTTCTTTATGGTGAGGGTGACAGAGCCCTGGAACAGGCTGCCCAAGGAGCTTGTGGAGTCCCTTTCTCTGGAGACCTTCAGACCTGCCTGGATGCAGTCCTGAGTAATGTGCTCTGGGCAATCCTGCTTTAGCAGGGGAGTTGGACTAGATGATCTCCAAAGGTCCCTTCCGTCTCTGACACTTCTGTGGTTCCGGGAAAATACTGATCTGAAAACAGACAGACTACCAGTGGCCTGTGGTTACAGATGGACATTATGACTAAAATGCTGTCCTTGCTTTTATGCATTCTCCATGTGTTACCTTTTGTGTTTTACCTATGAGGAAAATGTTGGCGAAGATTTCTAGGAACTTATATAATTGCTCATTTCAAAATTGATAAACTAGTCCAGACAGCTGGAGATTTCCATTTTGAAATACTTAAGAACTAGAGAAAAGCTGCTTGAGTTGTATGCCTCTAAGAATCTTCAAAAGAGAAGTCTAACAGATATTCATCCCCCTTTTTTCTAACTAGAAGATCATCATAGCTGATTTTTTTTCCTAAATTCTACGAACAGAAGACTCATACCAGAATCAGATTTTGACAAAGTGATCTTTCTCTGGAGACTATCCATCTCTTGCTATCTCTTCCATCTTTGCGGTCTGGCACAGACAAATGCTTCTCTTTCAAGCACAGAAGTTCTGCAGCAACAAGCAGCTGCTCTCTGGTATAAAAGCTGCCCCGAGGATTGCCCAGTTATTAAAGCAAGCAAGCTGAAATTGAATCCTAGATCTGCCATCTTACTAAAAAAGCAGCCAGATTTCAAGGGGGCAAAGAATAATAATGCAGTTATTCTTAAAAATACGAGAGAGAATTGACCATCAATTTGAATTTTCCTTCTCTCACTCAGCATGAGAATGCTGCAGTCTCAGATTAACACTATCTGTAGAGAAACAAGTGTGCAGAACATTAGCAGTAAGGCCAAGAGACTGAAATAGGATGAATTTGCTCTGAACCCTTTTGCCATCATTATGCAAAAGTTCTGTAGGGGGAGTGGGATAAGGCAAAGCATGAGGCAGCTGGAGTAGTGACTGGAAGAAATCTGAGCCAAAGAAGCAAGGCCCAGGTGACAAAATATTTTAATGTGGTTTTAAGTTCCTGTTGAATATTTATTTGCACACAAGACAGGGCTTTTATGCAATTCTCAGACATATCTTGGTCCCAGGTGGTAGTGGAGAGACATTTCCTGTTGACTACAACACAACTTTCAGCCTCAGCAAGACCCCAAAACAGGGTGTGATTTACAACAGAGTCCAAACCAAAATCAGAATGAAGAAAGACTATGTGTGCAGGAAACCCAAAAGGTTAGATGATTTACTTTAATATTAATGAGATGATTGTCTGTCCAATGTCAGTAACTTTCACTGTTATTTCTATTTTGGTAGGAACATTTGAGGACTAAAGCAAGCTCTGATTTTTTATATAAAGGTGATAATTTTCACTCTTCAGTAGGACGGGAATTTTTCTGCAAGTGAGCAAGCCCTCAATATGCAAAGTACTGACACCTTTTTTTAGGATAAATGAATAATAGCACTCTTTAAAATCCTGAAAACAAATGTTCTGCATTGTTTCTCTGAATCAAAAAGAAAAGGATGTAAAGGTTGGAAGAATAATTAAAAGATAAGGACAGAAAATTGTCCCGCATGTTCATTGCAACAGCTAATTGGAGCTGTTTTACGGTAGCCATTTCAATTCTAGTACTTACGGTAGGGTTTTTTCAACTCATGTTAATGCGTCAACACTTAATTGTTTTCTCTTGGTCTCAGAAATACTGTATTTGGTCATTATTTAGCTATGTTCTTTATATCATTCATACTTATAGCCCATAAATCAGACTTCTGTAAAGTGTGCATTTCCAGAAANTTTTTTTAATTTGTTTTTTTAAACAAGTGGTCAGATCGCAAGAACAAACTTTGAAATACTGTTTGAATAAACAGTTTCTAGAGACATCTGCCTGAATCTGCAGTGAGCCTAAAACACTGGTTCTGAGATGCAGGTTGTCCCATTCATTTCAAGGGCTGATAACACTGTGACTAATCACAGAGCTGTGTCTGTCACTGTTGCTAGTTACATCATCACTAATCAAGGCATAAAAAGACAAGCATTATCAGAACTGGTGAACAATTCTCAATGACACAAAAGGCCAACCAAGGAGAGACAGGTTTAAAATTCAGTAGAACGAGCTTTTGCTAAGGTTTAGTACACTGGAGGGAAAGGGGGAGACAGGGAGGTTTGTGGTATGATCAGGTGGTGCAAAATTAATTTTATTTGAGAATTATGGTGAGTCACCTCAGACAACAACTTCTCGTACTAGAACACGACACAAATAAGATATATTGGGACGGGCAGTAAATCTGAGACTGGGAAGGGAGACCTTCTACAATCAGAACTCCTGGCAAAACCACTACTATTGTCAACCAAATCAACGTTGTATGCCATGGTTTTATGCAATAGCAGTCGAAGTAGTTGCATATGGAATAAATTGGAAAGAATATGTCTCCATTTTAAGAAGAGCTTGCACATGGCAACTCAATATGCTTTTTCTCATTTTCCTATCATATCTGTTTTGTGTTAATTAGATTAAAAATGTTACTGGTGTCAGTACAATGAAAATGGTATCTAGAAATGATATGCTGCTTAGACATATGGTAACAACATTGAAACTAAAGAAGGTGTTGAGTTTGTCTCCTCTCTTCTTTAATTCAACAGTTACGTTGTCAGAGCCATTTCTGATGAGAAACAGAAAAAATGAAATGAAATGAAATGAAATGAAATGAAATGAAATGAAATGAAATGAGCCCTTCAGAATTTCATTTTTTCTTTTTCCTTTTTCTTTCTCTTTTTCTTTTTCTTTTTTCTAAAAATTCTGAAGTCATTGAGAGTAACCCTGAATGTCTTCAAGTTTCAACTTTGAATACAAAGATTAGACCAGCTTGTGTCCTGAAAATGCAGTATGAACAAAGAATTGCAATAGATACATGTGAAGCTTTCCACCTCTCAGGTGAGTAATTGCATTAAGGAAAAACCAGATCGTTTGTCATACAGTATTAACAACTGAAACGCTGCTGACCACACTGTACTCAGCAATGGGAGAAATAGGCTTGATGGGTCTTTGGCAGAAACTCCTAAAGTTTGCCTCTAATGTTGTTGGCTGAATAATGGTTGACTTAATAACCTTTTTTTTGGAAGCCTATCACAAGTACCACCCAGCAGTAGGGGACTAAAAACATGGCTGAATTTGAACTTGAGGAAAATGTGTAAAAAGATTTTGATTGTAAATGTCAAGATTGAAAATCACACCTGCCTGCTCCTGGAAGCTGAGGGCTTTGATACAGAGGTGTAGCCAAGCAAATACACAACCTCAGCTACAGCAGCAGCCAGCGGTACCTCCCCTGTTCAAGACTGTATCATCTTTCCTGAACCTTCTACCAGAGCTTCTTCCTGGAGGGGAATATTTTGCCTGAAGTTACTCAGTGCATGGAGTCTGTGGTTCAGCTTGATAACTGACTTAAGTCAGAGCCTCTGTACTCCTGGAGAATTATTCTTGGTGCCTTATGTGTGGTCTGTCCATCCCAAATTGCACTCCTAAAAAAGGAACTCAATTAGTAGTAAGCTTACCTATCACTTATCAGCTGACCATGTAAATAGCCTGCAAAATAGTAAAAAGGCAGGTGGTAATCCAATGGGATAATAGCTCAGCGAAAAAATATGCTATTAGCCCTGCTGGGCTCCACACGGCAAACAGCCCTTTCTGCTCATAAAACCATGAATAGATCTGCTGCACAGCAAGAACACAGCCATGTTCAGCAGCATGTATCAAGGCAGGGAGGGAGTGAACCTACTCTTGTGAGACAAAAGGCTACACTGTGAGATAAACAATGCCAAGGCAGCATCATCGAAGAATATTTAAAAATAACCATCATAAAGAAATGCAGAGGGGAAGAAAATGTTCAAACAAGCTGAGTGGAATCTCACTGAAAAATAAAGTGAGATATTTCTCATGCCAAAAGGTTGAAGCTACTGCCTTGGAGTCACACTTAGTATTCTTCTTTCTGCTGCTTCAAGGCCCTAAGGAAATAAATTTAGAAAATGAGGGACAGAGATTTCATCCTAGCCCTTTTGCTCCACGTTGGCATAGGAAGCTGGGAAGCAGGGTGTGAATAACCACTGCTGAGTTTCACTCATCCCTGACTCTGGGAAAGTGCCGAGGAAGAAGGTGGACATTCTAAACAACTGAAACAGATGTCAGTTATTTTACTGCATCAAGCCCTTTTCAGCTATGAAACAGCAGGCTAAGTGTTTAGAAACAAGATTGTATTATGGCAAGCCAGTGTGAGATTCCCCATGTCTTGCCCCAGTTTTTCTGCTGACCTGTAGCACGCATACAATGCCAGCATGGACAGTCTCATCATGAATATTTGGGGCTAGAGTTTTCTCTACAACCTCTGGGATGTCATTTAACCTACTTTTGTCTCCCTTGCTCACCTCATCTGTAAAATGGAGATAACACAACTTACTCACTGACTACTCCACAGCCACATTAATAGCTGTGTGGCATTTTGGGATCCTCAGGTAGTCAGGCACAGACATCACAGGAAGGATGATTAGAAAGCGATGGGCTGCCTGCTATTATTCTTGGCGCCAGGAGAAATTTTGTAGGAAGACCAAAGCTGCAGGTCACCAACATGATGATTAAATCAACAGTTGAGTTTATTTACAGTTTACTGAGAGTATTTATAAGTGTTGAATTCCCAATGTTATGCAAGAAACTGTTGAATGTGTTTCATGGAACAGTAAGGCATAGCACAGGTTGTTTTCCTGACAGATTTGTTTTACTTAACTATGTCTTACATTTACAAATTTTCAAAGCTCACATATGCACTTAATGTAGCAGTTATAAAACATTTGAATTTTACTTCCTCGGCTCTAGGAATGATCTATATTTAAATCTACTAATTCCTAGTGTCACCAAAAAATATGCACCAAGTTTATCTGCCTATGCACAGCTTAACATAGCTCAGCAACAAAGCAACCAAAGATTGTTTTAAACACCTGAAACAGGATTTTCTGGGGTGCTGAGTGCCCAAACATCTGAATGTCCAGTAGTAGCAGTAGAAGTTCAAAGCTCTAGAAAATCTATCTCATTTTCTTTCCTGGTGTAAATTGACTTATTGAAGGAAGGAGGAGGGAATATGGAATTAAAAGTTTACATTTTCAAAGTAGATGGGACTCTCCGAGGCTTGAACGAATGCTGGAAAACAGCAGCTGATGGAAGAAAAAGCAAAAGCAGACATCAGGAGCAAACCTAGAAGGAAAAAACACCAGCCCTAGTTTTTCTCCTTCAGGCATAGTGACACGTCTCTCTCCATACAGGCACACATTAATGCACCACTGAATAAGCCTGCTGGCTGTGCTAGAAAAGAAGCATCATATACAGATGAGGAAGAGGCAGAGCTTTAGAGCTTTTTAGCAGGAGTTCAGAAAATCAGCAGAGCCTGAAGAAGAAATCCAGGCCTTTCAGAAGAAATCCAGGAGCAAATCCATTTGCCAGACCATGCACTGACTACCTGGAATAAGTTCTCTGTTACTGGAGGAAGGCATAAAGACATTGCTTTGACGAGTGCTGCTTCCACTCTTTAAGTTTTCCCCTAGCCTTCTTTTGACCGATTTCAAGACCTCTGGAAAACTACATTGGTCTTTTCTATCCAATTCAATACTGATGTAAACTCACATCTAATGAAAAGCAGGATTACGCTAAAAGATTAATCAAAAGAAAGAATAAAATCTAGGGAAAGTACATTCTGTGAATATCAAACTTGAATCAAAAACTAAGAATGATAGGTAAAACCGGTGAATTTATCATCCTACCATGCATATTTCAGCCTCTGTCTAATTCCCTCTGCTCCACTTATTTGCCTTTTTTTAATGATGAACACCTCTAATTTAATAGAGACTTGCATTAGACATATCAGTACACGGTTTTCAAAGACAGTCCTGAAAAACACCCCCAAAGTATTTTTAAAAAAACTTTTAGTTGAAGAACAATTACCAAGAAAGAATTGCTCAGTGTTACTGACAGAAGTATTAACAAATAGTGACACTTCTGAAAAGCCGATGTACAAGGTGAGTATTCACCATAGTTAAGTATTTGCAGTCATTTAAGGTCCAGGTACATGATGAGGAAGACAATTTTTCCAGCTGCCTATATTCTAGTTTCTCTTCCACAAGTTAGCTGTCGCGTGTGCAAACTAGACCCATTAATAAAAGAAGCAAGCAAACACCCTGTCATTTCAACCAAGGAGCAAGCATTCGTTAAAGAAATTATCCAAAAGGTAAACCACTCTAAATTTTATGATATTCAAGACAATAAAAGAAATTAAAACAGGTGCAACCATGTCAACATCCTTTCAAAACTGGATGATTATATGCACATGTGAGGTGACTGCTGCAGCAGACAGATGGACTGTGACCTTTTTAATACCCAGCAACTTCCAAAAGGTTTGAAATCTACTTTTTAATGACTTAACACATTCAATTCTGAGGGTACATGACTGATCCGTCACAGCCTGCATTCCTAGTTGGGGACATCCGCAAAAGTAGGTTAAAGGACTCTTAATCTTTACCAACAATAACCTCAGCAGGGGACGTGAGGTAGCTGAGAGTACAGACATTGGCCCTTTGACACTCCTGGGCAAGTGGTAGCTCACTACAGCCTAACAGCAGGTGGGTATGGCCACTACTCCACACACAATCATACCAGCTCCCTGTCTCGGACAAAAGCAGTTTATTCAGCCCTCTCCTCCAACCAACCAAAAGTCTCTTGTTTTGTTGTGAATTGATGTCACCAAAACCCATACGGTGCCACGCCTTCAACTGGTAGTTAACTGCTTGTCTTCGGGAGCACTTCACCTTTCCCAATGACAGTCAGTCACCCCTACCACCAGCCTGAGTCCTGGCAGTGAAGAGTCCCAGCAAGGAGGAGAGAGGGCAGTCCTCTGCCCTCCCTCACAGTGAAGGCAACACCATGTCAGGTCATGTGATGAGGGCACAGCAGTCATTTTGCATAAAGTGAGCCATACCTGTGGTGTCTGAGAAAATATTTTGAATTGTCTTGCAAGACTAACTTATAAAGCCAGAACCCAATTATCGAAAGTTCATTGAAAAGCAACATGAAATCTCTGAGAAGCCAGGAAAACATAAAATAAAGAGAAATAAGAACTAAATTAGTAATTCATGTACACATTACATCCAATGTACATATTGACGGTGCAGGAAAATGAGGCAATAATCTGTTTCCATCAACTTAGAAGCAGGCAGAAAATGACACTGCCGTGGATAACACCTTTGCAGACACGAAGGGGAAAAAGGCCCCTTCCCAGTTAAGATGGTACTGGTTTTAGAAGAGAAAATGTACCAAGTTCCACAAAGATAAAAGGGGAAGGTTAAGGGAATGTTCTTCTCTGGTTTGTTGAGTGGGTAAGTTGGGCTGTTGGATCAAATCAAATTGAGTAAGTCTGTTACACTGGCTCCACGATTAACCTAACTGCTTCATAATTACAGTTTGCTGTGTAAGTGCTTTTCACAGCAAACATGTTTTACTGTGTCAAAACAGGCTGGAATCAACTGTACTTCCAGCCGGAGACCAAAACACCCTCTCAGTGTTACACAGGCTGCGAGATGCCTGCTTACAGTTCCAGCAGTGGCAACCAGGCATCCCTTGTACAGCAGCACCAGCCCAAGCGGTGAGAGCAAAGAATGAGCAGTGAGCACCACACAGGCAGGGAGCATCCAGTCTGACAGCTCTGTTGGATATAAAAGCTGTCCTGGGAAGACTGCTGGGCTGGAAAGGTGCATTTCTTTTTCCAGTCCTTCTTAGGGTTTGTCTGTACTGCTCTCCCCTCGAAAGCCCAAGTTCTGTAAGTGAAGTCAAGGCATATAGCCCCCTCCAAGAACACCTACAGGAGTTGCTATAGAGCAGCTGATTCACGGTAAGCTCATGTTCTTGCACATCACACATAATCTTTCCTGTGTAAATAAGTATTTTAAATATCAACCTGAACAACCCCAGCTCCCTCAGCCTCTCCCCATAACCCTTACTCTCCAGACCCCTCATCAACTTCATTGCCCTTCACTGCACCTGCTCTAGCACCTCAATGTTTTTTTTGCCAATAAGGGGCCCAAAACTAGGCACAGCACTCGAGGTGGGCCCTCGCCACTGCTGAGTACAGGGGGACAATCACCTCTCAAGTCCTACTCACCACACCGTTCCTCATACAGTCCTTCTTGGCCACCTGGGCACACTCCTGGCTCATGTTCAGCTGGCAGTCAACCAACATCCCCAGGTCCTCTTCTGCCAGGCAGCTCTCCAGCCACTCTTCCACAAGCCTGTAGGGCTGCATGGGGTTTTTGTGACCCAAGTGCAGGTTGTGGTACTTGGCCTTACTGAACCTCATCCCACTGGCCTTGGACCGTCAATTCAGCCTGTCCAGATCTGCCTGTCTACCCTCAAGCAGGTCAACAATCCCACCTAGTTTAGTGTCATCTGCAAACTTACTGAGGGTGGACATGATCCCCTCATCCAGATCATTGATAAAGATGTTAAAGATAGTTGACCCCAATACTGAGCCCTGGGCGACACCTCTTGTGACCAGCCGCCAACTGGATTTAACTCAATTCACCACAACTTTCTGGGCCCATCCCTCTAGCCAGTTTTTAACCCAGCGGAGTGTACTCCTATCCAAGCCATGGGCAGACAGAAGGCTTCGCGTGTTTTATGAAATTAGTCTTTGGACTTCCTTTGTCTTCCTGATATGTCTAATATTAATGTCAATCATCTAATAAAGAAAAAAAAAAAAGTGAAAGGTGAGGAATCACAGAAAGTGTCATTAAATACAGCAGTCAACATCATTTAGGAGGGGCATCCAGCTACAAAAATGAAGCCAGAGTTCAAGCCTTTATGGAGCAATCTTACATTAAAGAATGTAACCCCCTCTGCAGCTGATTGAAGGCTTCTGAATTACTCAAAGTGTTTTTCCATCCTGAGAAACACCACCTTAAAAGTAGTTCTGCCTGTTCTTAGTAAGAATTGATTTTATTTTTTATAAAAGTATAATCACCAAAATGTAAAATAGATACTGAGAATATAAATTACTTGGGAAACTAATATCACAAAAAAAAGTCCAAAGTCAAAGGGGATACAACTTTGTGCTATTAGCAAGTTTGCACCTTTGAGAGAGAGGAAGAAAGCAGCGACATTGTCAGAACACTTGTGCCCTGGAGCCATCCATTCTGTCCTGTGTGGGAAATGTGCATGCACAGCTTGCTGCTCCATTGCTTGTTGCTGCCCACTTTATCCCACACCCTTCCACGGAGCAGCAAGAGTAATCGGACCTCATGCAACACTTAAGTCAAACGTCTATTTTAGTTTACTAAAATATACACGTACACTTACCATGTCCCAAAAGCTGATAGCAATGAGTAAAGAACTGCACACACAAATTCCTCTTTGCTTGCACAGTTATACAGGTTTTTGGTTGAGTTTCTGAGGAGGTAGTTTTGGGTTTGGGGGGAAGTGTTTTTTTGTTGCTATTCAGTATTTTGTTGCTTTTTTTACCCCCAGAAGCTTGATTACATATTCTAATTTAGGCTCCATAGTTGTAATCAGTATTTCATAATACTCCAACTTTGTGGATAGCTTGGCTGGCCATTTTTCCAGTCCCTATTATCTTTATCTGTTTAATGGTCCAGATGTCAGAACAATGGAACATGTTAAATATTGACACTGGGGAAGCATAAAGAAAATTAATATTGCTTTTGTTTATTTTTATATACTAGTGAATGCTTATTTTGGTGAGTGTTACCCTAAATACTCTGCACTGTTATGGAACTTTCTTTCTAAAATTAAATGCTATTCACAGGTTAAACCAAATTCAAATATCACAGGAATTAACCATTTTACATTTTAACAGCTTGATTACCTTAACAATCCCATCGCTTAAGGCTATTCCTGTGTCAGCTGCATTGCGTGACAGATATTTGCTCAGCTGAGCAGCGTGTGTTGCTTGTTTGCAGTGACCCTACCTCCACTGGTCTGTTTTTATTTACAGATACTTATATCATCACTTGCCTGGCTTTATCCTCATCACTATCGTCTACCACAATCGTGATACAGAATGTCTATCTACAGCAGCTGCTGCAGATCAAGACACAGCCCAGTAACTTTTTGAGCAAGTTGTCGGTGTCCTGTGGAGCATACTTCATTGAATACTTTATTTCGGGGAACAACCTGCCTTTCCAATATCTCATGCTGCTATGTATGAAACTACGTTTGAGATAGTGCTATCTCATTGGAGAATTTTATGCATGGAGAATATAGATATTCTAAACAATGTTTAAGTTATTTCAAGATTTTGAAATAGCTGGCACAATTAATTCTACTTTTAACAGAGAGTGCAGGAGACAGGAGGCTATTTTGTGCCCTGCTACCTCCATCCTTTTTCAGTGGGAGAAGCCACCCAACATTTTAGTATGACTTTCTTATAGGAAAGTTGTTATATTTAATAAATGTTTATTTAATACTTTCAGACCTTCAGAAGACAAAAAATACAAGTGGAAAATGCACTGTTGTTTGTTTTCCACCAACGATTTATATTAAAACCTTTATAGAGAATGATTATGTGATGCTCTATTATGAAGGTGCCTGGTGACAGATTTTCTATGAGATCTCTTCAGGAAGACAGATAAATATGAAAGTAGCTCTTGGTTCATTATGTGTTACTTCAATCTGTTGTAGGAAGGTATCTTTTACAGTGGTGTAGTTGAATAGGAGACTCCTTGGGACAAATACCACCATCCTTTCCGGGACTAAAGTCTCCTTAAATGTAGAATTGATGACATTCTACCTGGTAGGGCTGAACAACCCCGTTAGAGAGTTGGGCTGCTTGCAGAGCATGGGCCCCCTCTTCTGCAATCATACTGCTGGAAGGGTGAAGCTATCACAGAGAGAGGGCTTGGTGCCTTGTAGACCATCAGAGCTTCAAGTCTGTATTGCAATGAGTACATTTTCAGTTCAGCACTGTAAAAACATTTCAGTTTCAGTCCCAGACCTCCTTGTCTTGAATTTGCCTTGCCAACCTGAGCTGAAACCTAAGAATTCCATCCCAGCTACACAGCTAATCTGAGCTGGGTTAGCCACCCTGGATTAAGACATGAGCTGTGACAGTAGACATTTCCTTCAGAGGTGTGCCATGCAAAGCATTTGCCTATTACATAAGGAAATACACCTTCATGCCAAATGCAGTGAGCCAGGAAGCCTTGAATGTACCCCAGCCCACAATAAAAACTGGACACTTCATGATGTCTTCCAAGCAAACCTTGGAAGGAGTCCGTCCTCTCAGGCTGAAGCAAGAGACCCAGGAAGTCTGAGAATGTTCAAGGACTGATGGTGGGAGTTTCATTGTTTCCCTGCTCCCCCCTGAGAGTGGGCTCAGCTGGGCCCGGGGGGGCTCCAGCACCACAGAGGAGTGATCAGAAATCTTGTAACTCTTGTCTACGGGAGCTCTTCACCACAGGGAGAGCTTGGAACGGTGAAACTCTAAGGTCTGTAGGCACTTTTCACACCACTTTTTCTTTTAAACAACTTTGCTCAAATCAACCTGTCCTGTCAAACATTCTGGTCTTGATGAGTAAGACTTTCTCACCCCCCAGAAACCCTTTTAAATCTGTTATCCCTGCAATTCTCAGGAATTAATATGTGAGCTCTGCATCTCAGTCTCCTCTAGCCCTAAGCATCTCTTCACCTTATGGAGGTCAGAAGGCATCACTGAAGAGGTCCTGGTTGTACAACAGAAAGGAGACAAAAGGAATAGCTATCACACCAGTTTCTAGCTTGATGATGGGTTTTGGCACATATTGCAAGGACTGCAAACCACCAGCAACAAATACTGCCGTTTGACAGTCCATGTTGCCCAATTTAATTATATCTTATTTCAAACAAAGACAAGTAAACATCCACTGTACTCCAGAGCACAGTGGAACCAAGGGCACAATAGCTGCAGGAGTGTATAATACTCCATTAAGGAGAAAAACAAAAACCATGTTAAAATAATGTTCAAACAGCCTACTTAAGCATTCAGAGATCAGAAAATACCCAATATAGGGCTGTTTATACAGTCAGCAGGCTGCCTGTACAGTGCTGTCCAGAGATCCGCTGGCTCTAGCTGAAGCTCCATAGGCTTCGTCAGCCACCTCTACTCCCAGGACAGAGGATATGGATGCTGAAGGAATATCCTCAAATGTCCTCCAGCACAGGCAATGTTCTGTGTAGAAGGACACCAATACCTTTGTACGCATCAAGGCCGGCATGGACCTGCTGTCTGAAGGAGGCAGCTACAGCAGGGGCAGTACTTGATGGCTGCATCTCGGTATGGTGAAAGGTTACAACTGAACATCTTAAAACACAATTACTCACAGTCTTTCCACAGTACATAACACGATGTTATCAAGCCCCACATGACTTTTTCCCCCTTTTTTCTTTCTTTCATTTTTTTCTTCATTTAACATTTTATATCAAGTGAATACTGTTATGAGGGGGAAAAAAAAAAAACAACCAAAACCAACAAAACAACAGTGAAAATCTGGTTTTGATGGGAAAGGAGGGGTAAGTTCAAGTGACATGCAGTGTGGGATGCTGGCTAGTATCATCTGAACATTAGAACTATAAGAAAATTTTTCACTGCATTTTTTCCTGCTTTCTACGTGACTGAGAGGGACATCATTCCAGCTGGAGTTATTTGAGCATAAGTCATATCCTAATGCATCAAGAATGAATCATTTATCTAATTATATATCTTTGTCTCTGTTCACATCCAGTTCTGCATATTAAAAAGACACATAGCAAATGTAATCCAATTTTTCACTCATTTACACTTTTAAATATTAGCTCTTGATAGGAATTCATAAAATAAAAGCATGTTAGAGCAACTAGAAATGTTGAGCCTAGTGCGCCTCTCTGCTATCACACAATTTTAAAGACTATACTGCTGCTGATTTGTGTTCCACATATTGTTGCTTCAACTTGATTTTTCTTAAGAAAAATAGCTGACAGAAAAAAACACTGGGGGAAGATAACTAGAATTAAGCACACAACCTTAACACAAAAGCTCTAATTAGTCTGTTCTAACACTATCTCTGTGCATAAGTTCAGATCAGAAGAATTCAAAAATTAGGTGGGTAAAGGTAAGTTTTCTATCTAGAATCCCAGTCAGGAAAATAAAAAAGTTAAGAATTGGTGATAAAAGCAGGATGAAGGGATCAGATGGGATGAAAGGCTGGCTGGGAAATAAGCACTAAAGAAGAAATAGAAAGCCATAAATTGGAGGTAGAAGATACCTGATTTTTTTTTTTTTTTCCAGAAAAAGAAGAAATAAGCAATTAAAGGAATTCAGGAGATGAACAACATTGATTTAGCCACAGGACGTGAGGTCTTTAATGTCTATGACCTTCTCCTCTCAGAACAAAAGAGGGGAAAGCAGAAGAACATTCCTTTAAAAATGTGTTTTGATGCTCATGGTCGAGCAGAAGGGCAGTGGACAATGGAGCGGTTTGACAAAGGACTTGTGTTTAGAGACTCCTGAGGTATAAAGTGCCTTGGATTCAAGACCTTTGTGGCCCTTTGTTCCCTTAACCCCTTGTCACCGTGTCACACATTCAGTAGCACAGCCCCTGGCTGAACCTAGGGTGATCAGATCCATATTAACCAAAATTATTGCTATTTCATTCAAAATCTGTTATTTCTGTACTCGCATTCTCAGCAAAGCCTGCAGGTAAATCTGGGATTTCCACAAACAAAACTCGCTGGAGAAGCTGGACGTCAGCTCACCATCTTCTGTTCCAGCTTTTGCTTCCGTGCAGCTGGCACTTAGGAACGAGCGGGTCTGGGTCGCGTTTTCAGCCAAGAAGCAGGGCTTCTTAAAAACCCACACTGAAACTTCCTTTTCCACTTTCTGTTGAGAGATGAGTTGCAGATTCTATGTACACCCATGCCTTCCCCTCTCCCTGTTAGCTCAGCTGCCAGTAGCCGGCTCCCGCTCCCCATCCCGGCCAGTTGGCTTTTCCGTAGGGATGCTAGCAACATCTGGTGGCCGCAGGAAGAAGCGCAGCCCCGCGCAACCCCCGCTAAAAACTCGGCAAAAAACCAACCACACCACACTCTGCCACCGGTTAGAGCAAATTTTCCGTGGAAAATAGTCCGGTTTGGAGCAGGGAAGGGTGGCAGTCTGACTAGAAAGGGCATAAGGGTCTATTCCAACCTAAACGGTGTTATAAGATAATAAGACGGATAAAAAAACATCTTCAGCCTGAGTAGAACGAGAATGCTCCAGCCAAGTTGAGCATTGTAGGGAACTTTGCAGAAAAAATAATAAGCATAATCCTTTTCCACTATTTGTAATGCAACCTCAGCAAACCAGAGATCTGAACCTGAAATCTAAACTGTCTAACAGATTGTCTCTCATCTGGGTGAATACCAAGATAAAGAAAATTATTAAATGTAGAAAGAACAGACCCCAGAAACTACTCAGGATTTTACTAGAAACGTCAATTTCACACACATTACGTTTTTAAGTACATTTCAAACACAGACAGCTTTTAGGAGTTTAAGACTTTTACTGAAGCTTCACCCAGCTTCCAAAAAACAACAAAAAACTAAGCGATTTGGAGGAGACCTGAAGGAACTGTGATTAGCCATCTTTCTGGTCCAACTTTTCAGCTTACTTTTTTACAGTTTAAATGTCATGTCTTACTGATTCTGACACTGCAAAGTAAGCCCTAGCCAAAATTGCTGAGTTTTACCTGTCAAAACCAATGAAATTCCTGCACTGGGCCCTTTGTCATGTCTAGTTTGTCTCTGATACCAGTAGGCCCATACACTGCTTTGAAATCATAAAACTTCTACCCCCCAAAATTATAGCCATTGGAGGTCACTAAGAACATCTGTTCATACACCTTTAAAACACGAATGAGATCCAGTAAAACTTTTCCTGTCCTAATTCGTAACATGGACCAACTGACCTTCCATGGTCATGTTTGAGGAAAACGGAAGTTTTTGGCACACAGCCTTCTCAGTTCTTGCTTTAACTCCTATTACAAGTACTGTCAAAATTTCCATGCAGCAGCAGTTATGAGTCTTTCTACCTTAGAGGAACTTTTGGAAGAGCTGTAGTTACTTAATAATCTGTCCCATCCAGACATTTCTTAGTTTTTCTCTATATTCAACTATACCTCTAGCCACCTGGATGCTTTAGCTGAACCTGTTGTAGAGCGCATAAAATAGCTGAAGATCAGTGGCATTTTGAGATTCCCCTTCCTGGTACATTCAGAAACTCTACTCAAATCTAGGACCATCACATGCAAACACAAAGAAGAAAGCACAAGTCCTATATAATCAGAGTTTGATTTTGGCTTGAGAATTGACCAGAGGAATAGACTGTAACATCACTAAACTCAAAAACAAATTCTTTGCCTGAGTTGTATAAAGATCTTCTAGGCTGGAAAAAAAAATATATTAGGTCCCTTCTTTCTCTGAGCTATAGGAGAGCAGGTTCTTACCTGGGTTAATTTAGGATTTTTTTTTAGATAGGCATTCCTAGAGAATTATTTTGTTTACGTTTCCCACATACATCAATGTATAATGTACCAAATGTGTATTGCTTTTCAGGAATCTTAGACATTACAAAGAGAGGGAGTGCAGTTAGAAACTCAGGAATGACAGAGTTGATGTGTTTCCACTTTTCAAAGAAGGCAACAATGATTCATCCTTAGATAATCACTGCAGCCTTGACTCCGACTTCCCAACGTGTTGTGAATAATCCGCAGTTAGGAATCAAGGAGTACAGCCTACTTTTCTCGATAGTGGTAGGTGCATTGCTAAGAGTGGGGGGAAGGAGGGAATGTGACAAGGACTCTCTTGCATCTCAGCGAGTCTTGACTGCTGGAGTGGCCTATCGACACTCCTGGCAGCTGATACAGATTGAAGTACTTTGTGAGCTGCTCTGTCTTGCCTCACAGAGACTTCAACTCTACTCAGCGTTGGTAAGGCAGCAGCAAGGGTGCGATGTCTAGTTTTGGGCACGGCACTTCAGAAAAGACATGAGCCAAATTGAGATAGTCCAGGGAGGTAATAAGAGTGAAGAGAAGTGTAGAAAACATCACCTGAGGTAAGAACTGAAGTAAATTATCTAGAAAAAAACAGAAAAGAGAGTCCGTGAACTGCCTTCAACAATGTAAACACTTACTGCAAGGAGAAAGGGAATATGTCCGTGGGAACACAAAATGCAGGAACAGGTTTAAACTGCACTGAGGGTATAGTACATTTTTCTTGGGGATACAGTATAGTTGAGGCTTCTGGTTTTTAGCTGGACATGAGTCATTGCATTGCTTAAAAGTCATCTTAAGTACTTTATTCTTAGTTTTCCTGTGTGCACTTTCCTCTACTGCTTCGGAACAGTAATATATACATTCAAAATACTGATGACAGAGTAACTGCATAAAAGGTGTTTGCCAGCATGTATGTAACCTTAATTTCAGTTTACCTCAGTTTACAGCATTCTTACCTACTTCATACAGTTGTAATGTACTCAAACACCTACTATGCTATTGAGAAGTGCAAGTGTGAATAGTTTTATTTTACTAATATATAATGACATTGTATACATTTATTAGTAGCATACATTATTATATGTTCAGTGGTGCTTTTTAGATATTATTAATGGAACTAATATAAAATGAGAAAAATGAGCCCCCAAACTGTGACTCTGCTTTCATCGGAAATTGTTCAGACTGGCATTTTTTCATCATCTATAATTACACAAACCTGAGAAAAAGGAAGTTGGGATGTATAATAGCTGAGGAAAGAGCCAGGGTCAGCACAGAGTTAGCATGCAGGTGTCTCAGCAGACCAACATCAATAACCCATTTTTCCAAAAGAGAAATGTAGTCAATAAAACATAAAAGAAAAATGTTTAAAAAATTCAAAAGCTCTTTCAAACACAGAAAGTCCATATTATAGCAGCAACTGGCCACTCCAGGATGCACATTAGCAAAGCATGAAAGTACTGCTGAGGTGGCTGAAGTCACTCTGCCTTTAGCCTTGTGTCTCCCAACACACCCAAGACACACATTAATGGCTTAATGTGTTACTGCTTCATTAAATGATTAAACGCTTTGCATGTGAAAGACAATCTGTTAAGTGGTAGGTTCTGGCACTCCTCACCCTGTAAACACATTAAAAGCTCTTGCCATCTGAAAAGGAAAGAGATGAGGGCACAAACATTTGGCTCTACACTACACAAAATGAGTCCAACCAAAAGTGCCAAAATTTAATGATACTGACAGTGAGTGCACAAAATCATGAACTTTGCCTCCAGAAGCAAAGTCTCTGTCAGAAGGGAATGAGGATACAAAACAGAAAAAAGCCAGGAATCATATGTAAACCAGGTGGCAAATGCCTACTAAACCTCTTGTGTGCTGTGCCTGAGTTGTCTTGTAGAAATGCATGCCAGCACTGGGGTACAACCTAAACTTTCTGTCAAATACTTAAAGGTGTGTGGCAAATATTTGCCTTTGAAGCAAAGCCCCAAAGAGGCAGAGCCCAAAGTAACATCACATGTGTTTAGGTCAGACACCTAACCATATGCAGAAATTTTTTGAAGTTTTTTCTATAGACCAGATGTTGAGGGTGATAGTGAATTAGGGAAGACAGAGGGAAAAAAAGAGAGGTTCCAAGAAAAAAACATCGAGGTCCCCCAGTCCCCATACAGTAGGTCACGTATGGTTGTGTCAACCCCAACAGCTAGCAGGCTGAGCAATGGGATGCAAGCCGGCAGCTAACAGCACTTCAAGGAAAAGTGCATTTCTCCCAGTGTGAGGTTGGCTTCACAGCCAAAAATTGCTTCCTGGACTACTTTGCTCTTAAAAACAAGTGTATAAGGCATTTTTGCCTGCCTTTGTGTAGCAAACTGTCTGTTTGGCCACAAGAAGCAGGATGCCTCAGTTCAATGGCTCCCTCAGACAGAGGGAGCTCAAGCCCAGTTGTCACATCTTGTGAGAAGGTCCCAAGTCCCCAGCTGGAGATAGGGCTGGAATAGGAGACTCTTCTTTCTGTCTGGGCACACTTCACTAATAATTAACCTAACATCATGGTTGCTTTGCATTCTTTTTCTATTTTGTAAGATAACATGATACAGAAGATGGGCTGTTGTTCAATGAAAAGAATTTCAAACCTAATCCAAGTTATATATATAAGCAGTGTCTCAAACGTCAGATTTTGGGGGTCTGAGTTGAAAAAACATTTATATGAAGGACTTTCTAGCTCATGACTGCTCTTTAAAATTCTGGTTTTAATGTATATAGTCACTTTCTATCAGTTCCATTTATGACTGCTATGAACTACAGCCTGAATTTTTACTCAGAATAGCAAGGGTCAGGAATATGTACCATGTTATATTCCTGGAAGGTGTATTAACATCTGAATGTTACAGGAATGCCCTAACATGACTCAACTGTACATGATAATCAGTGAAAGCTGCTAAATTTGGCAAATGTTAGTCATTTTGAGGGCTATATATATGCGAAGAACTGATAGTCAGTCTTTGTGTTCTTCTTGAGTTTAAAATCTTGAAACAATGGCCTGCTCTCTCAAGGAGCTGCTGAGTTTACGGGGAAGGTGAAAAGTATGCTCTTAACTGAGAAGGTCACATTTTCATGATGAAAAAATGAGGGTGGGGGAAATTTAAAGGAGGCGAGTTTTTTTCCATTTTCCCTCGCCTTTCTTTGAGATCAGATATACCCACAGCATTCCTAAAAGACTTTTGGCTGGTCTGTTTTCAAAACTCTAGACTCCGTTACCTTCTGTCAGAACAGTTATATGAGCTAGTGTTTGCCTGTATTTACTACAAGAAAATATTGGGATTTGTCTAACAAAGTTTGATGCAGTTTAAATTCACAGTTTCTTATCTCGTCCATACATAACAGAAAAAAAGGATCTTCTATTTCTGCTACTTTTTCATCTATCTGAAAGCTGGATCACCTTTCATTTTGTGGTAGACTAATTCCAGATTCTTCAATATTTAGTCACAAAGTTTTATTTTGTCATTACCAGTCTCATGTTTTTTCTCTGAACTTCTTAAGTTCCCTCCCTAGTACTACACTAAGCATTGCAGAAGAAGCCTTCATGATGCCAAGCGGAGAGAATGCATTACTTCACAGCTTACAAATGATTCCCATCACTTTCTATTTCTATTAGATCTCTATGTTATGATACAGCAGAATCAATATTATCTTCTAGTCCTTTTTTAACATGCCTCTTGTCCTTACCTAGCCTGTTTTTAGTGAATGTGGGGTTTTACCATTTTTTATCCCTGCCTTTCTCCAGTATACTGTATTTTGTGTCACCAAGGTTCATCCTGACAGTGGTTTGGGGTTCTTTTGCCCCAGAGCATTCTTCCAATTCATTAAAATAATTTTTAATTCTCACTCTGTCCTTCCATATTCTGAGAACTCTTTCCTGCTTGATATTGGTTGCAACCAGTACAGCACCATTTCCATCAGTATTGAAGATACTGAGTAGTGCCAGATCCAGGAGACATTGTGAATACAGAAGTTACCAGCTAGGCAGTAGTTAGAGAGTTAAAATGTCCTTTTTAAATATGCTTTCCCACAGATACTAAGAAATTAAGGGCCTTTCATTTTGGTCATCCAAGGTCACAAGCATGATTCATCAACTCACAAGCTTCAACAGTTTCCCTGGTTGCAATTTGATATTTGTTCCACTTATCGGATTTCAGTTATTCTTGTAAAGACTGATACTGCAGTCCTTTTGCTGAATGGATTGGTTCCTTTTGTCACTGATCTGCCCAAACGGTAGATTACTGGTTTTCGGTATTAGTAAAAAGACAATCTCCTTAACTGACCCCCAGCAGAAAACAAAACCCGAGGTCTGCTTCCATAAAAGTAGCTCCAAGAGACTTATTCCTTGCATTATATTTGAGCCTCTCATTGACTTAATTCCACTTAGCTTTGTCCCTGGCGTAATATTTAAACTAGATGATTGGGCAACAGGCCCTTTCGAACTGCGAGTCAGCTATAATAAACTTAGATTAGTGGCACAAAACAGATTGAACCTCATCGCTGTGATGCATGCTGCTGGCACAATTTGGTTCAGGGGAATCAAAAGTCTAGCAGGCTGGTAACATCATTTTTATGATGATGCTGTCTTCCTTCATTCTCCTGCTGTGGGAGGTATACGTGCAGAGACAATGAATCAGATTAAGTAGCTTGATGACAATTTTGATTATCCTCTTTCCCCATAAAGGTCATCCGGTTTTGGCTGCTAGGTGGCAACCAGCTTTGGAAAGGAAGCAAATTTCAGAAGCACAAGCTGCCCCTTTTTCATAACACAGTGACCTAGCAACAGCAACATATGTGTTCGGGGCCAGAAGGCTCAATTATCCTAACTGTGTTCTAGCAGGTATTTCCAGTACCTGCAGCTTGCAGAGGGTTCAGAAGAGCGTATTCACACTGCAGTGAGCATCGCAACCATCCTATGAACTATAATTCATAGTTATATAGTTATAACTATAAAGGCAATGCCTTTCACCTCAGCCAATGGAGTTGATCCACAGTCATGTACCTGTGTGTCTCTTTATCTGAACTGGGGCAGAGCATGGAAAGCAAAATCTTACCATAGAAAGCTGGCTATATGCCCATGTATTTCTCTATTAGTGTTCGTTAAGAAGTCAATGACTTCTCAAGCTGGGACCTAGGACTGGTTTATGTGTCAGAAGGGCAACCACTTGGTTCAGAAGGTCCACAGTTAAAAGGTGTTGCTGCCTTGTACTGCAGGTTCTCTGAGCAGCTGCCAGCTGAAGCAGCACAGTCCCACAGCCTCTCAGGCTCCTCTGCACTCACCCATGGGTGTCACAGGCTGCGGGAGCACTGGTCAGACCAGCCTGTCACCTCAGGTGCACTGCAGGGTGGGAGAGAAGCTGTGGATCTCTTTACAAGATGTCTGAGGTACAGGTTTAGCAGGAAGGAATAGTGAAGCCAGGGCTGGTTTTCTAGATTTAGTGCTTCAGGTGGGCATAATGTTTCAGCTGAGCTGGGCTCTGCTTGTCGGCCCTTGAATTTCCATCTATCTTCACCTCTGGCTGAGCTTATCAATATTGGAAGTTTCTTTGAACTCCTACACAAAGCAAATACTCTTGGTCTCTTGTTTGAACAACAATTCCAAACCAATAGTTGTTAATCAAAAGCCTGTCTTCACCTGCTGACGTTTTTCCCTCTCTGTCATGCCCTTTTCTCTTTACACAGTAAAGGCATTTGGAAGAAATCAGACATGGGTGGGACCCAAGGAAGCACATCTACTGAAAAATAATAGCAAACATGCAAAAGTTACCTTTGTAGATACTGACCAGCTGTAGACTTTGTGTGCGCAGACCAGGTTCTCAAAGTTTCTAAACACAAATCTTGATGCAAATTTTTCAAACCTGTTGCATGCTGTACTATCTTTGTGTTCAGATGACAGTGATTAGCTTTGTAGACCTTTCAAATCTAAATTAAAACACTTGAGAACTATTCCTATCTCTAATGGTACGCAGTGCTCAAATAATTTGCTAAGCCAGGAACAAGAAATGGGTGCATTTAGCTACATTTTCAAATTTGTTAAACTAAAATTACAACATTGCCCAAGTGCTTCAAGGGGGGTTGCGTTCATAAAAGAGGACATGCACTGTCCATCTCGTGTTCGTGAGTAACTTTCGTTGCCCTGACAGTAGGAGTTTTGTTGGTAGTTAAGTCGTTGGATGGCTGTTTTCACTTAAAACTGCTCCCAAATGCTGTCAGTTACATGAGTACCCTGCTCTCGGATTGTGACGCAAGAGCAGTCCGCAGGAACAAATACACCGAGTCTCAGCAAGTCTCTCCTGATCCCAGTTAACTTATGTGCCACAAGGCACACACAGAGAAATCCACTGGTTCGTAGTGTGCTGACTGGATATAGACACAGCTGCAAAAGACGCCTCATGTTTTGGTACCGTTTCGTTCTAAGCAACATCTTCAACATCTCATCACTAGATGGCGGCGACCTTCACAAATTTCTAATCAATGAGAGTTTTAGTCTCAAAAGTGCTTGCTTTCTCTTTAAAAAATCTCTTGCTTTCTCTTTAAAACCCTTTAAAAAAAAAAAGAAGTCGCACCTTTCCCCCTTCTATTTTATACCCTTTTCTGCACAATGCCTTTCGCAGAAAACAAAGTATATCTATTTCTCAGCACAGGTGTTTTGGAAAACGGAGGTGTTCTGCTAAAACTGCGTCATGTCTTCGAAATAAACCTGAATATAAATAAGCATATAAACAGTATAAACAATAAAACAGAAATAAATCTGACTGAACAAAAAGAAATCATCCTGTTCTGAGTTTATACCTAATTTCTTTAGGAGACATCTCTTTTCATATTCATGTCTTCATGGACAAGAGTGTTTGTAGACTTAAATCAGATCCCTTATGCATTTCACCTGTCTTATTTTCATGGGCTTATCCCATCAGGGAAAATTCTGCGTAGTCATCCCTTTCCTTTTAAGTTTCTATTAATTTTTCTAGATGTTTGCAAAAGCCACCTCACTGGATTCATGGAAAAATAGGAACACAAAACAGAAAGAGAGCACATCATGGAATCACAGAATGGTTTGAATTGGAAAGGACCTTAAAGATCATCGAGTTCCAACCTCCTGCCATGGGCAGGGACAACTCCCACTAGACCAGGTTGCTCAAAGCCCCATCCAGCCTGGCCTTGAACAATTCCAGGGATGGGGCACCCACAAATTCTCTGGGCAATAGGTCTATGTCTGTGTAATAGGTCTCCCACATCTCCTCAGAAGGTTCTTTGTCCCTGTCTAGCAGACCTGCTGAGTGCTATGCTTTATCTGTGGTACTCACACCCTTGGTCCACCTTCACATTCTCTCCTGCTCTCTCTCTCTCTGCAGGCCTGGGAACCCTTGCAGCCCACATGCAGTACTGTCACTTCCCTCCAGCACCAACAGCCACTGTCATTTCACCAATCAGTCAGTCAGAGGTACATCACACATGGGTTCCTGGGGCTGAGAACAGTCTGCAGCACTACAGAAACCCAGAAACTGGTGCCTCTTAGCACATTTGGTCTAAGAAGCCTTGTTGAAGACATATGCATCCAGTTGCAGGCTTGCACCACAACTCCTCCATCCATTCACCTGAGCTAACTTAGAACAGGCACATCATTTTCATAGGGAAGCTGTCATGAGCATCAGGAACTGTGTAACAACTGTTGACCATTTTGTCTTTTTCTCTTCTACACTAAAGATGGGGCACAGAACAATTCTCCCCAAGTGACAAAGGGACCGAGTAGCCTAAGAGATTTGACCATTGTAAGAGATAACATCAAAGCTGGAGGAAATTCAAAGTTCAGTCCTGGATACCCCCTTACTAACATCAAGGTGAGCTAACATGGGGATAGCCCAGGAACACATGGAGTAAAAGATGGGAATACTATCTGCAAGCATTCTGTACAATATGACATTTCTCTTTCCAGGATTGCAATGTGTACAAGTTACTTTCATTAGGAATGCCCCAAAGTGAATAGGTTTGAGTTTATTAGAAGATAAATATTTCAGTTGTTCAATCTGTCACTAAATCACAACCAAATACTATCAAGCAGTTTCAGCTTCCTGGAACTCTGTGGGTGTGGTGCTCACACTTATAAACCAACTCCAACTGCAAAGAGTCACCTTGTCTCGTAAGAACCAAAGCACTACAAGTTGTGATAGTCACAAATCATGAGCCGATTGCTCTTGCAGCTTTTTCTAACGCATGTAGCACTTCAGACTGAAGAACCTTTTCAAACATGCACACTTTTATAATTGAAAAAAAATCTACTGATTGTTATTTTAATATGTAAAAAAAAAAAGTTTTATACCCTCACAACCTAATATTGCACAAATATTTTGCTTTGTTTTGATTAAAATTTCAGTGGCTGTATTTTTTACTCTTCAGAATCAATAGTTTAATTCAAGTCTAGAGTCTATGTTTATACAGAGTACTACACTGGAGATGAAGGTGATATGAGAAGAAATCATCTGACCTGCTGCAGAAGAGACGTTTTTTGCCACATAACTGTTTGATCATACAATAAAGTACAGACCAGATCAGAGTTCAAGTGTACCAACAACATACCTTTAAAAATATGATGCATTAAGGATCTGCTTAACCCACAAATGGATCTCAGTGGCTCACTTTCACTTTGGTACCTAAACTCCAGCAAGATCTGCTGTAATCCTGTTTAGTTGCTTTGGAGGGTCAGCATCCTTAGATGTGTAAAGTTCTGCTTGCAAACCTGCTTAGAAAGAAGCACAGCCACACTGAACAAGTTTTTCAACACGGTTTACATCTAAGCATAATCTGAGTACATTTAAAATTAACATTATAATATTATCAAGCACCAAGCACAGCTTTGCTGAAGAAGGGCAACAGTGTTTAGTGTCACTATTTTACTCATGGCAGTATAATGCATGTCCTCTACTACATCAGAAGAGAAGGTGGCTGCACAGTACCACTCCCTCCCCCAAAAAATCAACCAAAAAATCTCAACTATAAATAACTAAAAGGGGCAATAGTCACTAGTTGTTGCTCCTCCTGAAAGCAGAAAGTTTGAGTTCCAAAGTCTCTTTAGCCTTGGAATATTTGAACCGTCATTTCAGAGGCTGGATTTCCTGTCACACCTATGTAGGAATTTAAGGATTAGAAGTCTAGGCATACAAAATCAAATATTTGTTTTAAAGATTTCAAAATCTTTGCTGTTGAATGAGTGCTGAAGATTAAAATGTCTTGAATATATTAATCCACTGGTTTGCTATAGGTAGACATCAAATCCTATATTTTCCAAATAGCAGTTGACTAGCTATTGCATTTGACAAATATTAGTAAAACTTGTCATAATGTAGGCAATCCATTTTATTCAGCACCTCTATTTAATATACTAGTTCTGCTTACTGTTGAGAATGAGAAAGTTACAGATAAGGCAGCAGCTAAGCAGAGAGTAGAACGAAAAAAGACATGTACACGATAATTCAGCAGCATGAACTAAACTGCTGCACACTAAAGCCTCCAGTTTCCTCTGACAAATACAGGCAGTTTCTTTCCAGCAGTGAGAACCACACATAAACAAACCCCACAACACTGCTCATTTGTTTAGCAAGGTGTAGTCTGATATGAATTTCTCCCCTTTTCATGTACAAACTTTCACAGTGGTCCATTCCTTATCAGTCTCAGCTTTTGCCCTTGTGTGTGCCAGTGAGACTCTTGTAGATTAAGAGATGCCGATGTAAATCTTATATCAATTAGGGAAGTTTTGTATGGATATGACCTACATTGTAACATATATAGACATCACAATAATCCTTCAAGTTTTTATGTTACGTAACACCTCTTCAAAGTATGAAGTTAAATAGTCTCTCTTTTCTCCCTCAGAGGTATCCAAAATACCCATGACAGCTTGTATGTTTTATAGCCCCCAAATGTGTCGAGTTATATTTGTTGTTTTATAACATGGTATAGTCCCCAGATAACTGCTGTGATCAAAACTGGGTTGCTATCTGTCCCTTTTAAGTAAAAACTGGTTTTGCCTGGATTGTTAAGACAAATGCTAAATATACTCTGAAGACAAGTGGAGCAAATTAAATTGAAAAATTTATTCAAGCAGCTCTTTGACATTTCTCTCATCTCTAGCTTGAGAGGAAGGATGGATGACAATTTTTAAATTTACAACCTCAGTGTAGGTTAAATCATTCATCTCCCACCCATCCCTGCCACTGCTTATTTCTTTTATGAGTGCATTGAAATCAGCCACTTCTCTCAAAATTCATTTTGCAGACACTCAATACGTGTTATTTTCAACTCCTTTCACAAAAGAGGCTCCACAGTTCTTAGCCAACTTCATAGCCTCTTGCCTTTCCAATTCCAGCTCGAATTCACCATTTCCCTTAATGCTTTTAAACAACCCTATAAAATTATGGCTTAAAAACAGCATGTAGCTTTCCTATCTCATTATCTTCTTGGTCTTTCCATTCTATAGGTTCTCTATATCAATATCACGAGTAGGGCTTTCCACCTCTCACTTTCTGGCCCTAAGGAAGGATATGGATATATGCCCAGTTGCTCTTGACTACTATGCCAGTGACTGCATTTTCTGTTTTGTTGGCTAACCCTTTCTACTGAATCACTGGTTTACTCAGGCAGGAAGCAGACCACAGTGCTGAGCAGAACCAGATGCTCTGCAAGGTTTATTAAGGTGAGCTTGGGCTTCTTTTCCCCTCATGGTTGATCGATCCAACAGCGAAAGATGAGCAAAAGCCTACACTCACATGAAGCTTGTACTTCAAATGCAGTTCCCATTGCAGCTGAGCAGAGGGACAGGTCAGCAGTACAGAAGTTATGGGAGACAGCAAAAGAAGGGAGAAATTAGACCTAACACCAATGTCTAGCATACCACAAATCCTCTTCCCTGTACCTAACGTACTTGCTTTTGATTGAAAGGTTTATAATTGATTGGGTGGTGCTGTGTGATTGACAGCAGCATGCATAGTGCAATAGGACCTCTACAAGCAACCTACAACACAAAAAAGTGGGATCCAGGAGGAGGTGGGAGGCAGATGAGGTAAGAAATGAAGAAAAATTAAGCCGTTTCTAGTTCAGGTCCAAGAAGAGAATGAAGAATTGCCACTGGATAGGAAAAGTCACTGCAATAAGGTACTCACAAGAGAATACCACACTTGTCTGAGGTTCAAGGTCCTTGTTAACCCTCTTCGACCTTCAACACACACCTGAATTTATGTGTGTGCTGTAAAAGGGTACACTTTTTGCCAAATGTTGAACAAAAGTGAGAAGGAAAAGATACTTATAGGTATCCTAGCAGTATTTCAGACATTAAAGTTACAAACTGTAACTCACTCAAAAGATATTCTCGATCTCTATTTTACTGCATCGGAGTATAGGTTTCTCTGACTTCCTCACACAGTTAAAAATCCAAAAGCATCATCCAAAGAAGATCCTGACAAAATCTTGTCAGAAAACACTGGATAACACAGCCTACATATTTATGAAGGCCTGATTGTAACACCAGCCTCAGCCAAGGATGACGATTGTTGGATTGCTAGTGCTGTTTCATAAATAATAAAAGGATGCTATGCTCACAATGGTAAAAATGATGACACAAATGACTGAGTCAAATACACAGTAACTGTAAGGTTTTTAAGGAAAGCAAACTGTCCAGTTAAATCAGAATCAAATGGCAACAGGGGAGATGGAAAACTCTTCTGCAAGAATTAACTTCTATTGCTTTTCAAACCAGTTGTTGGGTGACGTTCTGGTAAAATAGTCTTAATGAGCTTAAACTCCTCCCTTCTTCACACATATGATGACCCACAATATTTTCTGGAAAAACAAAGCATACCTCATGTTCACTCTGCAAGTAAGAATGTCAGTAAAAACAAAAACCCTTAGTAAACTTTTCTGCAAAATACTCTTTCTTGACTTTATCTCACAGGACTTTACTTTTCCCTGGGAAAGTCACAGTATCTCAGATTCTAGTCACTTAAGTATGCTTAAAACTCAGTTTTCCTGAGTTTACAGTATTACCAAATCATTTGACCCTTCCTTTTCATAGGAAATTTACATTTTCTCTCAGTAATGCAGTTTTCCAGGTAAACATCAGTACTTTCAAGACTGACACCTAGGAACTGTTGAAAAAAATTGTACTTAAACTAAGTTGATAGAAAAGCAAGACACTGTGAAACAGAAAAGTTGATTAGATTCATCTTCTTTCCACATTTGTAGAAAACTAAAATGTTAATCTTTGTATGTATTATTCACTGTCTAGTAGAAGTAGCTGCGTGGCTTTAATCTCTCACTGGTAACTGCATCTTTTATAGTACATTACAATCTTTCATGATTTACTACTCTGGTCTGAAAAAAGAAAATCCATGATATATCCAATTATTATCTCTTAATTGAGAACTCAGCCTATGGGAAAAAAAGAAAGCAGGATATACTGAAACTACAGTTCTGCAAGGCATAGAACAGGATTTTTCAACACAAAAATTTCAGCTTCTAATTACAAGTTTTCTTCTGGAAAATATCCTCCTCCTGCTTTCACTGCTGTCCAGAAAACACTTGGGCATGGGCTGCTGTTTACTTTGGCTAAACTGTTCTGGTACTACTGCAAATTCAGATTGTTATTTTCATCTGCTATCAGACAAGCAAGACACTAAGTAAATTCGTATAATGAAAATAAAACAAACCTACATAATCAGTTCTCACTATCTCAAATCCCAGTGTGGAAGCTTTTAATCCCTCTATATAGAGGTTTTAGATTGCTTCTTTTGTCCAAGTTGACCCAAACATCCCATACCCTGTAGCTGCCAATGACTTCTTCCATGACTTAAACAGGTGCTAAACTTTCAGGTAGCTCAAGAGATGAGATGCAGCTCATAAATACACTGACACATCATAAGAGAATTATTTTGTACATCCCTAATATAAACAAGCAGCATAAGAGTTCAAAATAAAGTCAAATTTATTCATTAAAGACATACATAAGAGAACTTTAAGCCTAACTGATCATTCTCGCTGCAGCACTAACTTTCTTAGACACTTTGAAAGCCAAAGAGGCAATCCAGTCTACTTCACACTGGGATTCCTTTGAATCCATACCCCAGTAGGAAATGAAATAAATACTGTTTTGTATGAGAAAAGGATAATACCACCTCTGGAGTTGCAAAGGCTGCTACACTCTTATTCTAAGAATTGTCCTCTCACATGTCTTCAGTCTGCACTTGAAAAAAAAAACCAAAACCCTAGGTCAGTTAAAGTTCTGGTTTTGAATTAGATTTGTCTATACAAGATAGACCCTGGTACTCCAAGCAGTGATAGAAAGCAGCGAGAACCCAAGCTGTGAGCAGCATTACCAACTGTTCATCCTATACTCACATGAAATTCAGTCACAGAAGCTCAGAGCATGCAAACAAACTTTATTCTCATTCTATTGACTACTTTGCCCAGCACACTTAGTCTGCCATCATTTTCTAACAGTTGTTTTCTCCTTGTCTCCCAATTCCAGGTCTAAAAATGTAACCACTGCCCATTTTTAAATCACCCACTCTATGGATTACCTCCTGTCACTAACAGGGGTCAGCTAATCTCTCATTCCAATTACACTAACATGTAACCCTACTGAAGGCAATGAGGGAAACCGGGACCTTGCTCTCCTTGGAGCCCTAGTACAGTCTCCTCTTCTGCTCCTCACCTTCAGCAGTGCAATGCAAGAAGTAACTTAACACTTGTAAAATGGATTAGAGGGAAGGATGTGTTTTATGTAAATTTCAGCAAAAGTCTTCAGAACTAATTGCTTGAAGTGATTGGGAAAGCTGATGGAATTAAATTGCTGTAGAGAGATTTATTTTCCTGTTCTACAACAGAGAGACTCCTGAGTGCCTGGGCTTAGTACAATATTTTGCATATCAAATAGATACCAAATTGCTAGTACTAAAACATTATGCAGTCCAGCTACAGTGCCCAATAGGCTGTATGGCAATTATATGGTCCGTCCAGGGAAGCACAGGCAAACTTTATTTCCAGAGATACTTGTTGTCTTTCCAATACATGAAATAAGAAACCAGCTTAGCTGAGCAAAACTAAGGTTGCTCCTCCAGCTTTCTGAAGTCCTTCCTAACTTAAAATACTGACAAATTCAGGGCATGTAAGTTCCTGTAAACACCACATTGAGAGCATTGTATGCTAGATGTCAACTTTCTACAGCACTAGAAAGTTATTACATCATTTATATTTTTGTGAGTGGCATGAAATGTCACCATTGTGCCTGCAACTACATACTGAGCGTAACCAGACTAAGAGCTCTGGGTTCTCACTGTTGGGTTCTGTCTGATCAGAGCTGGCATTTTCAGTAAGGCTAAACAAAAAAGCTGTATAACACTTCTGACACTTTAGCTTTGTCAATCAGTAGCTTTCTCTTTCTGCTGCGCAGCAGACCAATTCTTTTCTTGGTGTCTGTCTGTCGCTACCGGTATATTTCTGATGTCTCTTGCTAGTTATATCTCATTTTGTTCCTTTGGCATTTCTGATGTTATCTTCACCTGCTTATGCTGTCCTTTTATACTGCCCTTCAAAATGAGACTCAGTCAGCCTGAACTGTGTGTTCCCTTCTCCATATCAGAAGTCAGAGTTTGCATTGTCTGAGTTTTTCAATGAGTCTTCGGCTTTTTTGTCACTCCATCTCTGCCCATCATGACCATTACTTTTGTGTTCTTTTGTGTATAGCCATTAGGCTTTATCTGTGTTTTGCAGAAGTCCTAACTGTTTTAACTGCTTCACTTTTGCTCCAGCTTCCTCAAAGTAACACCTTTTTTTTTTTTCTTTTTATTTGTTTTGCATTGGCATAGCTATGGTAAACTTGTTTTTCCCTTTGAGTTAATATTTTTATCATCTAAGTCGAGGTTTAGTTTTCCTTTCCCTATACTGAGTTCATGAAAAAAACAGGACTGTTTGTTTCCTTTACTGATATGAAGCAATTTTAGCCCCCCTATCTTGTACCTTAATTTACACTAGTGGACAAAATGTGCTTCAGAATTTATTTCTCCAGCCATAGCTACTTACATATTTCCAAATTCCAGGTGTATGACATATCATTGCTAGACAAAATACACGTAGACTGTCAGTGCTTTAAGGGCTTATCTTGTTACTTGAAGTTTGTTGTGCAGGGGCTGTAAATGTGTACCTTGGTGAGCTGTAAGGTCAGAGGGCCCGTATATGGCACTTAACTGAATCGTGTAGCTCATACAGCCTGGTCTTTCCTTTGGAAGAAATTATCTTTGTACAAGCCTGTGTCTACTGGACAAAACTGAGAACTACAGACAGACAGAGAAAGACTGATGTGGTCCAACAAAGACCTGCTCCGTATCACACCTTGAGTAACTGACTGCAAACAGATGTTTCTATCAGATATAACACTGAGTGGCTCACTGCTGGATTCATTCGTCTACTTACCCCTTCCTGGGAGTGGTCGTGCAGCTTGAATAGTGAACTTCCCACTGCAAGCAGCTCTGACTTCTGAATCTGCTTGTCCAATTCTGTGATTGCTTAGCAACCACCTTGTCCTCAAGAACAGTGAAAGCTGGGGGTAAGCAGATAATGTCACTACTACTAGGACTTATTCTGACCGATAAAGTTCCTTCTTGTTTTGTAACTGCACTTCGATCAAGCCCTCGTATAACTATTATTATCCCCTCCAGCACAGAAGCACACCCTTTAATCCCAAATTCTATCTAAGTGAAGTTGATTTCCTTAAATGCTGCCAATAGCATAAACTGCATGGTGGCCCATGTCAAAAAGCCTATTACATGGAAGCTTCTTCGCATTCAAGAAGACCCATCTGGTCTGGGCTCTGACAGCAACTATGTCAAAAAAAAATAAAATATTACATCCCCTACACATAGAGACAAGAAATAAATTTTGTTTTTCTTAGCAGTTTTCTGACTAGTTCCAGTTTCGTGACATTTATTGACATGTCATGGCATCTCTAATCTTTGAGATTTTTTTCTTGGTAGCCATCATAACTGGTGTTCTCAATTCACAACATTTAGGTGTCACTACTGGGCAGAGTCAAGGAAATGGAGAGATGTTATGGCACAGAACAGGGAACTATTTAAATAGGAAACTCCTCTTCCAGGAGTCATGCTTTTACACAAAGTCAACAAAAGTTCTCTTTACCAAAACCACAGAAAACTATGGAAAATCAAAACCATATGGCCCATGTTCTGAAGGATATGCTTGAAAGGTTTTCAGAGAGGAAAGAAAGGTATGTGCTATTTATAAGTCAGATATTACAGTTGTTAGTTAAGGTGGCAATATCTCAGTCAGCAGTTTCATACTTTCAAGAGCTGCCAGCTTCTTATTTGTATAGTGCTGCAGCAGTTTTCAGGAAAACCAGCAAAGAATGAGGCTCTTAAAAGCAATAAAGTACTTTTTCCTGTAGTTTTTTATTTGATCAGTGGCGTAAGATAAGCATCCACAGTGCACAGTGGAGCTTGGAATGAAGGTATCAAAACTAAGCCTCAGGAGCTGTTAAAACAGGTGACTTATTTGTGCTTGGGCAGTTTGCTGTAAAGAAACACAAATTTTAAAACCACCATACTTTAGACATAGAGCAGCAGGTGGCTTTACACTGCTGTCTGTAAGAAAATTATCTGAAAATTTTTCTAGCAGAGTATCATTAAATAAGGTACTTTTCCATTTTGAGCAAAAGCAGAAATTCATCCCAGGTACTGTTGTACGACAGTGAGGAGGTACTGAACACCACACAAGTTTCAAAGGAAGAAAAGTCTGTTTTAGCAGGGATTTGCATATGCTAACATAACCTATTGAAATTAATCCAACTCCTTGTAATTTCAATATGGAAATATAGAAAATTAACACCTGAAAAAAAAGTAGTGAAGTTTCACAGTGACTTGAAAGGATAAATCAGAGAAGAGACGGGCATCCTGGCCTTTTTCTTACAATGCAGTCCATGGGGAAAAGCAGACAGCAGCATCAATAAATTTTAAGCACTTCATGACTTAGAATAATAACACTGCAAAATAAATGAGACTTCGATTATAAAGTGACTAAAGAATCTTTGAAATGCTACGTGTTGCTCAAGATACTTTTTTTCAGGATAACACTCAGCACTTTCTGCTGAGTGGTGAAATAACCGTAGTGCATAATAATGTTTAATGACCTGTTTCAGAGCATTTGTAGAAAGCAATTCTAATTAAACTTCACTACATTCCGATTCCTTAATGCTAGACCTGTTACATTTTACAGCAATGAAAAAAATTTAATGCTCCTGTCATTCAGAGGTACAAAAATTTTGTGAGTCTTAATGAGCAGCCAAACGTAATTTTGGAAACGAATTTAATGACTGCTAAAAAGTTCTCTCCAAAATCCAGTGCATGATGTTTTGCACTTGAATTTCATGCAGTCATTTTCTCACAGTTGCCCAGTTTCATTTTTGCCTACCAGCACCTGCAATGTTTAAAAGATTCTCTGTGGACAGGGATTTTGGAGACAAAATTTTGAATACCAAATCAAGGTCTCTGGGGACAGCTCATTTCTCAATCAGTATGTCCCACAGGTGGCTAAAACTCTATCTCCAGAAGAAAACTCCCATGTTAGGGGCCTGAGTAAGGTGACATTCACGTACCATCAGCCCCTATGACAAACCTGGGCATGGGAAGAGGTGTTGTCGCACCCCTCCAGCACTTTTTGTACAGCGGTTTTCTGGTCCAAAGCACTCACCCCTGAGGTGGGTACCCTCCTATCACTCACCCAAGCCTCCTGAAGGTGCCATGATGGTGGTGGGTGGGATGCTGGCTTCCCGCTGGAAGTTTTTTCACTGATACAAAAGTATTAATGATACATGGGTGTGGAGAAGGAGAGAGTGAAAACCAGTACAAAGTGGCAGCCAGCTGGCTAGGGCCCCATTTAACAGAACAGGGAAAGGAGCCTCAGATTAATTTGGGAAAGGCCAAGTGCTGAGGTGCACCCTGCCAGTTCTGGGAAAGACACACAACTCCTTGAAAGAGGCAGGGTCTAAATGAGCACTTAGAAATTAATACATGGACCTTCTTTGCTTGCCATGCTCCAAACTGGACGGATAAATAGCATCTGCCTCTAAAAAGCGAGGTAGCAGCATGAAGGATGATTCCCTGTTCTTGAGATAATCAGTTTGGAGAATACTTTCTAGTCTACAGATCAGCAGGTCTTCCCCCAAACAAGAATTTAATTCAGCACTGTGGTGTTTATACATTTCTGTAATGCTGTATTTGCTGCAAAATAAATTCAGATAAGGAGGAAAGCATTAATCTGTGCAGTGCAACACCATCAAAAACCAGCGACCTCACCCTTCTTCCAATGTAACTCAAAAGGCAAACGAAGAGGAACAAAAAGCTCCCGCCAAAGCTGCAGTAAAAAACATTTTTCTCGTGGTGTTGCCATGGCCTTTTATAGTTCCCCATAGCGACTGACACTGCTTTGGAGAGCTGTGCAGAGAAGCAAGAGGAACATTTCTGGTTCTGCATCACCTTGGTGGCAGTGCTCTGTTAATGTGTTTTCCCTTTCAAGTAACTATCAAACAGAGAGTACATTGCACTTGAACTCATTTCCTCCCACAGATAACAGGTAGCAGGAGGAAACCCACCCCGTTTCATTTTATGTATGCAGAAAACAAAAGAAAAAGAGCATCCGTACCCAGAGCAGCCTTCACAGAAAGGGACAGTGACGTCAAAGGCCTCAGTGTGTCCCCATATACTTATTAGTGCTGCAATATCAAAATAAGTGCTTCACAAGCAAGAAAACACAGAATTTTATTCTGTGACATGGATAACAAATTGGGTAGATATATACCTTTTCCTGGCAGGTAAAGTTTTTCTGAAAGGTAAAGTTTGACTCTAAAATGGAGTGATTTCTGGCAATGCCTTTAGGATCAATCTTTTTCTCTCTACCATAAATCAGTACTAAACCACATACTGTTACACTGGAAAGCTACAGCATTTTTCCACATGGGCAGGCAGTTCAGAAAAGCATACCATCACACTACCCATGCTGTCCGTGTCAGTGATAACACCTTTAATGGAAGGCTGCTGTATCATTTAATAAAATATTCAATTTGTTGCTATTGTTGTTGGCTTTTTTTCATGTTCGGTAGCAGAAAGCTACCAAACAACACCAAATGTTGACATAAATAACAGCCTTTTGGCACCCTGAAATCAAATTTACTGAAATAATGATTCATTCATCAGAAGGCTTCTAAACTTATAAATCCCTGGGGAAGTAGCTGGGTAATAGGGAAAAGGAAAAATGCTTTTACAAAACACCTTTGGGCATCTCATACCTTCTTTCCTATCCCATAGGCATAATTTTTAACAAGATTACAGGGATAACAGTTAAGATGATGTCTTGAGAAACGCCTTTTTATAGGTATGCCTATCATTCTATAAACCAGTTATCTGGGGGCACATAAGGTGTATGCCCTAAGAGAGTGGGCTGGCAGCAAGCAAGGACCCCTAGAAAAATTTCATCCACTCTCTGTCTCTCTCCCTCTGAGTGAAATGTTCTCCCCACTGGCAACTCCATGAACATTTTAGGGACGAGATGAGGAAAAAGGAGAGTACACAAAGGCTGTGATATAAGGGAGGTTCAGTACATGTTCTGTACAGATACTCAAGCTCCTTCTGCTGGTCTGTTTTCTATGTAATTCATAGAATCATAGCATTATAGAATGATTTGGGTTGGAAGAGACCTTTAAAGATCAAGTTCCAACCCCCCTGCCACAGGCAGGAACACCTCCCGCTAGAGCAGGTTGTTCAAAGCCCCATCCAGCCTGGCCCTGAACACTTCCAGGGATGGGCCTTCCACAACATCTTTGGGCAACCTGCTCCAGTGTCTCAACACCCTCGCAGTAAAGAACTGAACACTGAGCAGAGGGCTATCTAGTATACTGCATCACTAATGTAATGTAGGTTACGATACCTTTGCATACATGTAAAGAGCAATCCACAATCCACGCATTTGTCTGGATGAACCAATGATTATAGGCAACCATAACTGACAAACTCACCAGCCTTCTAAATGCACAATGCATGTTTGCCAAGTCCTGTAGAGCACTGATACAATTTATTGCAATCTATTCAGTCTTTGCTAAAGTCCAAGCAACACAGGCACATCTGTATTAATTTGCTGTATTTGGTTGAACCCAAACTGAAGCTGTGACACTCTTGTTCTGTGTATCTATGATAAAACAAAGAACTGTTAGTTATGAAATATAAGCTCTACTTTAGCAGTTTATTTCTCTCCAGTTAGTGTCATTGCTTTCATAAACACACCATTTTAGGCTAGCAGTAGTCTAAAAATGCTTATACATCATTACAATGGAGCTTATTCTATAACTGCTTAGTTTAAAAGTGGTATTCAAATGCGGATCGTGTGTGAATTCTCTTGTAACTCTGTAAGCAAAATGTGAATGATTAAAGTTCCTTTGGACCTGCAGCCTTCTCAAGATACAGTGAAATAGGCTGTCATAAATATGCCTGTGGAATAATATGAAAACATTCTCTAGTCAATGTGTATTCAGCAGGAATATTGCATTCATGTTATTTTCATTTTATTAATTTTAATATGGAAATCAGAGATTCATTACAGTGCAACAAGAAATACATAATAATATAAAATTTCAAAGCACACAAATAAAATTACGCCTTACCAGCTTTCATTTCCCCACAGCACTCCACAAATAATATAAACAGAAGTTGTGTTTCAGGATCGGTGTGGCATAACCAATTTTGCTCAGGCAGAGAGCCAAGAAAACACAAGTTCTAATCCCTGCCCTTGGGCTCTCAATTCAGCAAGGCACTTATGTCCCTATGTAACTTTAAGAAAAAGCAATGTCATTGAAGTTGATGAGTCTACTTCACCATTCATGCCTTTTCCAAGTGCTCTACTCAGCTGAGGTGCTAAGCTCCTTTCTGCTATTTTTTTCCCCACTTCTAACACAGGAGAAACGCTTAACTGTTTCACAGTGGTGCTGTATGGTTTCTCACCTGTCTTTCTGTTGGACTGATACAGCTACGACACCGTGGAATGCCAATGTTTTGTGATCTTTAATAAGTTTACCTTTTTAACATAAATTCCTTTTTACTAACATAATGCCTCCCTATTTTAAGCAACCCTCAGCATCTCTGCCTCTCTTTCACATTAGCAATACTGGAGTTATTACAGGAGTGTGACTGAATTCCCCTCCCACCCTACCAGCCTCTGGTGAAATCACTTGAACTTTGCTATAGTCCTTTCTGCGGCTGTGAACACAATAGCTCTCTCCTCCTCCTAAGCTTTTTTTATTAGAACTATTTATTGTTTTAAGCACCATTCTAAACTTGGACCAAAACTGCCTTTGCTGTGTCCCTACAGCTCTGCACCTGGTGGCTATCTGCACCTTCAAGTCTCTCCCTCTTGCTTTGTACTAGTTCTTGTTTCATTTCCAGGAATTTCCCCCTTCCTGTTCTTGTCACCAGTCACCTCAGATCTCTTTGAACCTACCTATGTCCCTGTTACTAAGATCATCCTGACTGCTACGATCCACTCCTCCAGGTCCCTCACTTCCATCACTTCAGTAACAGGCTCTCACCTGTAGGGCTACCACAACACGCTGAAGTCAACAGTTTTCTTGTTTCCTTCTGAAGTGTTTCTCCCCCTTTTCAAGCTGTCCTAATTTTGTAGGGATTTTTTTCTGACAATGCACAAAATTGAGGTTATTGGCTTTTTAGACTCTCACAGTCCCTGACAAATCCCTCCTTAAAACCATCCCGTCCCTTCTGACACTGACTAGGCAAAATAGGAGCTGAAAACTCTGCTCCCTTGTAAAATTCATTGCTATTCTATGCCCCCATTCATCCCCACTTAGTTTTCCAGTTTTATTATGTCTTTCCCTTACATGCAGTTCTCTTGTTTTGTGGGCTAAGGTCCGTCTTCCTGGTCACTTATCAGTCACTACAGCAACATCCACAATGGACCTCCAAACTGTGATTAGCCTTTCTAAAGGCCTGTGAGAAGTCAACCACAATTTGTTTAGTTCAAATGACATGATCATCCCCTTTATTCTTCCCCAGGTGGGCATCCTCCATTAGATGTTCCCAGGAAGCTATCAGTTACGCTTGCTGTGCTTTGAGGAAACGTTACTGTCTGGCAATCTCAGGGTTCAATATTTGACAGACACCGAGAAGCACCAGCAGGTTACTCCTCAGTGTCACTTGGGTATTGTTATGTGCCCACGGCTGCTATGTATGGTTTATTTTTATAAAACACAAAGCCTTTCAAAAACCTTCAGATCTGTAACTAGACGTAAAAGCCTGTAATGTTTGAGTAGCAAGGCTAAAATGGATTCAAACACATCCTAATGATGGCAACAACAGAAGAGTCCTGCTTAATTTTTTCTTTTTCAAAAGTTGCTTTGTTCTATATGCTTTCAGAGTTCAAAGCACTGCAAACCTGCTTTCAAAATGTTGCTTTTCATCATATGATTTTAAATTGTTATCTGTAAGTTCCAGTTTTGTACCACAAGAGGCAACAGTCAAGACCTGTTTCACATATAAACATTTGTTTCACAGTTTCCCAGCAAGGTAGTCTTAGTAACGTCTACTTGGAGGTCATTTTTGTTCAGACATCTGGACTCGTTGTTGCAGCTGGATTGCTTTGCACGTTCTGGTGAATCCAAAACTGGCTTTGATGTTACTCTCTTCAAATTAGCCTTATATTTAATTACAAGGGCTTAGACTCAATTTGGGAAATTAAGATAGACTGACTACGGTCCAGTCCTACAATGCTGACAGCACTAGGTTTTAGAGGATGCTCCCAGGGGGAACTAAGGGGTCAATTGAGCAATCTGTTACACTGTGATTCATACCCATGTAACCCCATTGATTTCCTGGAGGTTTCACTAGCACTCTATCAGCACAGGAAAGCAAAAATCAGAATCACTGGCTTCTCTACCACACAGGGGAGTCTGAGTTAACACACAGACTTATGATGGAAAAGAAAACTTCATTTTAGCTATCCTCAGTGAGCAAACTTTCTGCTACCTTCAGCTGAGACATTAGAGTGGGTAATTAGGGCTCAGGCTGGCAAACAGGTTTCTGTTCTGAACAAAAAGAAGTCATCACTCCTCACTACTCTTCACAGGCTGAAAACCCAGCACAGTGTTTGCGGAACTGAAGTCTAATGTGCTGAATGCATTCATTCCCTTTGCTACTGAAAAAGAAATAATTAAGACAAACAATTAAGCTCTTTCCATTTTAAAATTAATACTGACTATGTAAGTGGATGGTTTTCACAAGCCATTTTCTAAATTTTAACAAATGCTATTCATATAAGTCAAAAACAAATATAAATGAGCTACTGTGCAAAGGTAGAAAGCAGATGTTACAAGTAGTAATTTTCCTTTCTTAACAAAATCAGAGTAAAACCCTACTTAAAAACAAAGATAATCTGCACAGAAACTCCAGTGGATGTATGAAATTATTTAAAAATTAATCTACAATCATAAATCCAAGTTTTGCAACAATTCCAGAATAGCAAAGTAACAGCTCACAAGTGCTCAAACTGTTGAGATAATACTGTTAAATATCCATTTCCAGAACATGTTCACGTTGCATTTTCAAATATTTGTGAAAATGAAAACATCGCATGTGGTGAAACACTCAGGCATAAGAAATGAAAGTCCGTGTTGTTTTTTTAGTGTGAAAATGTAGCTCCAGCTACAATTAAATGGATGAGTTTATAAAGATAGGCCAAAAGAAAGACCATGAGTAAAGAGTTTCATGTATTTTTTTAGTGTCATCTTACAGATGCTGGATATTATCTTTTTCCAATATTACAACATACAATAAGATACCTGTAGTTCCAAGTAATATCTTTGCAAGTAATATATTACATTTACCATTTATTTTAATAATTTGGCTATCATTAATTAGAACAACAATTACACTATCATTGTTGGATCATGGGATTTATTTTGTTTAACTCGACACTGACTTGATGAAAAGAACATTTCAGGAGTATTCCTACTGTTGGTTGTAACACACATCCATTTACAAGCCCAAGGTAACTGTACTTCTGCTGATTCATCATGTGTATTTCACAAACAAATTACTCCAAAGTTAGCCCTGTCAGACTAACATATGTGAAAACTTAACTTCAATGTACTGCAGAAAAGAATAGAATAGATAGTTATGCCTTGTGAAAGTATTCTCAGACTAAAGCTGATGCCCAAATCCATTTTCCTTCCAGAGGAGCATGTAACCAAAGCATCCATTCTCAATCACGGGCAAGCTAGGAGATACATATGTTTATGCCCTTTAGCTGTTTGCATCAGGTATGTTTAATTACAGAAAGATATACTGTTCATTGGAGAAAACATTTCTCATTGACAGACACACATTAGTCAATTAAGAGAGATGAGCAGTTTTACTGAGATAAAAGATGAGTTTTACTCCTCAGTGAAGCAAAAAGAAGTTATTGGCAGAACACGAGACATGTCTAAGGATGTGATAGATCGGCTAGGATACTTCATTTACATGCTTCAAATGAGACAAATAACAAGCCTACCACCAGAAAAACAAAGATTTAATCTCGTCTTAGATAAGTATCTTAAAGAAGTTTTTCAGTTCTCCATGTACTCTGTGCATTAGTTACAGAGTAAGTATCTGCAGGCACTTCACAAACCACATGGTATCACGGTAGCTCAGGGTCAGGAGAGGAAGAAGCGTCTACTAGCAACCAGTAATGAGCAAGCAGACCCTCTGACAGGCAACAAGATATTGGAGACCATGCCTGTACCTTGAGTGTGTCACATACATGTATATAGGTGCTGGAACCCAGTAATACCCCAACAGTCATTCATAACCCCTTCTACGCTCCTGAGCTCCAAATGAGCACAACATTTTTAATGGCATTACCAGCATGTTGTCCCCTTGGTACTAAGTTCATCCTCATCTGTATTTCATTCTTCCCAGTGCTTAGGGAATAATAGGAATCTGTTACTATAGAATGAAAATAGACATATGGAGGAACATAACTTGCTATGTTATGTTCTTCCTCACACTTTCTATGGGCCATGTGGCATGCCTGCTGGGTGGCTTGAGACACATCTTTTGTGAAAAGCATGGCTAAAAAAATACTGTGGGACTAGTGATTTAGGGATTTTCCCCAAGTGCTCAATTCTGATAGACATCACATCACAAACAATTTCTCTGTTAAACCTTCTGCAGATAACCCACCCATTTGTTTTGTTTACTCAAAGGAGTACTAGCTGATTCGATATATCACCTTTCTTATGTGAGGTTACTTCAAAGTCCTATGTGCCAGCAGCTCTAGCAGATGCGTCAGCTGAAACATGCTTAGTGTTCGCTTGAAGTACTAAATTGTGCTTGAACCTTAACAGTGTTTTAACATGAGCCCAAAGTGGGCGTGCTCAACTTGTAACTGCATTAAAGCAAAGTCATTAGTATCAGGCCAGTAAGCAAAACATCCCGAACCCGATGCCTCACAGATTCATGGCCCTGAACAAAGTCAGAAACTAGCTTTTACAAAGCTCCATCCTCCATGAGAGTATGAGTCAGTATCATGGCAAAACTCTCTTCTTGCTTTCAATGAACAGCTGAAGACACTCCAGAAGCTCATGCCCAGAAATACACCAAAGAAGCTAAAGATGCTCTGCCAGTGTGACTGCAGAGTCCCAAATCACAGCATTTTCCTAGAAGGTTAGAGATGACACATCATGGGTTCAGAGTTGCACAAGATTGTCAACAGCCTAAGGGGCCTAGAAAGACTTAGCAGGATTTAAAGGAGAGAAAAACAACACAGAGATTTGTCCTCTTCCTTTGCTAAAAGCAAGAAGCTAGAGCATCAAAAGAAACTGACCTCTGCAGAGTTTAAAGGATCTTAAAACTTTCTTGCAGCAGATAAAGCCAGTAATAGAAGAGAGATCACCCTGATTTAGAGAGGCAATTCTTCCCTTTTTGACCAATTTCTGTATGTTTGCTGGCTCTTCCTTTTCCCAGAGTGAAACTCAGGCAGGAAGAGAGAGGCACTCAATGCTTTCCTTTCTTCTTCCTCGATATCAAAAAGGAGAAAGTCCTGACATCATTTTCTTCTCTTTATTTAAGGATCCAGCAAAAACTTAATGAGCAGTAGTTTCCCTCCATATGCCCCAAGGCAGGCCCTGTGTGAGGAGGGTGCTAGGGAGGAGGGGAGCACACCACAGTGTTCTGCACAACTCACATGCACACCGGCCTCCTAGGAAAGGCTAATTCCTCTGCAGCCAGCAGATCTCCTCTACCCACTCCTAACACAAAAGAGGATGCGGAGCCACTGCCACACAAGGTCAGCATCCACATGACACGCTACCAAAAGAGCTGGCAAGCCCTCATTGCTGTGTTAGACAATCAAGCTTCAATGGAGCATAGGACATTAGCTCTTTATCCACAGAGAGAAGCGTTAGCAGATATTTTTCCCTCTCACAGAATGAAAATCATGGGAAGCGTAATGTCCCCAGGACATCAAGAACAGAAATGTAGTTTCCAGATAACAGACTCACTTCAGCATGTGACCAGTGCTAGAGTTTAGTAACTGAACAAATATCTTTCTACCTTTAGATTTCAAAGTCATATACAGACTGGAATGAGAGCAACTGTAAATTATTACCAGGTGTGATTGTGCCATGGGCTATCCCTTATGAACAGTTAGTCTCAAAGCATTTCTGTTTGTCAACATTACCCAATAAAATAGTCACTGCTGACTTTTCCAAATTGAAAAAGGAAAAGAACTTATGGGCTTTAGATTCACATGTATTTTTAAAACACAAAAGGTATATTTAGGTCCATCGTTCCAAATAACAAGCCTAATGGTCTCTTCGGGAGATAAATCCACTAATGCAAGGGTTTCATTCTCTGCCAGTTTTGTGCAGCAACTACCAGCCCCTCCCAGTTATGTGGAAAATCAATACAGTGAGTCTATCACAACCAGAGCTGACACATCCCCTCCCTTTACTATAAAGTCCAAACAGTCTTTCATGCTCTGTTCAGTGGTATTTTGGAATTTCCTTATCCCTTCCAGTGCCGGATCCAGGTCACAACCTATGCAGGGATAAGATGTCACTGGCTACCTACCCAAGTGTGTACCACCTACCACACATTGCTGGTGCCATGAATAACGCAATGAAGAGTACTCTGCTTGAGCACATCTGACCCCACCAGGTAGAGGCAGCCCTTAGAAACACACAGCACATCTACAGAGTGATGTGTAATGCCCATGAAAAGACACGTTCTCTGAAAATATGACAGGAAGTTTGTAAAAGTTCACAGAGCATATAGCACCACCAATTTCTACAGTGGCTTCAGTATAGAACTGTCAACAGCCTTTCATCAACCATGCGTGTCCTTGGGTTCAAGTTCTCTGCACACAGCTACACCCCTGCTTTCAGACAGGCCATTATTTTGAAACCACAGGCACTTGCAGCTTAAATACTCTTTGCTTCTCTGAACAATATTTTTCCTTTTGCTATGCTGCCATCCCAAGCAGCCTTTACACACACAAAAGCTTGATCTCTAGGGACAACGTGAATTCAGTGTTCCAAACAGTAAGCTCCCATACTAAATTAAATACTTTGTTTTTAGCTTTAAAAATAACTGCAAAGTTCATCTTTCTAAGCTCTGTATTCAATGTTGAGAAGTATGCTGAAAGAGGATCAATGCCCTCTTTCTCCTGCGCATACAAGTCTCACTACAAATACCCAACCAGACAGAATATCTATAAGGTGATGTACTGGTGCTACTCTGGAGTGGGTTGACATCAAAAAGTTGACTCACAAGCACAGTTTTTCAGGAGGGTAAAAATTCAGACACTTACAAAGCTGAATTTTTTGTCCACTCAGTATCACAAAAGTGCTGGTCTCTTCTGGATTGGGTTAGAGTCAAGACATTGAGGCAGAATCTTCAGCAAAATGTGCATATATAAGAAAAAAATAATTCTCCTCAAATTTGACCCTAAATGGTGAGGTTCCCACTAGATTAGAGATCCATATCAACTGGACCTTCTTATATATGCAACCCAGGGCATCCGCACTCAAACTTCAAGATTAAGAAGGATGTCAGCAATGTCAAAGTCTCTGACTAATTCTAACCTCTAATTTTGAGTAACTCAACTCTCATGTTCTTATTCTTTTAGACTAATCAGAGTATTAGCTGTTTTTAAATAGTGCAATGCATTGGCAGATAGTAGAGTCTCATTCAAATTGGTGTTCTGGTTTTAAGACTTCTTAAAACTATTTACTTAGTTTTAAAAACTCATCACAGTCAGTCTTCTTACAAACTTTCAATTATTTTAATGTTTTCTGTACAGTTAAGTCAGATTATGAAGTGTTAGCTAGTAGGCTGTTACCCATTTTACGTATTTGTGACATAGCCTAATAGAACGAGCATAGAGTCCAATACAATTTTAACATTTATTGGCACATTTGTATTGATTTTGTTAAAAATTCCCAGTTAAAGCAAAGTAATGTCACATTTCCAATATGATTCAAAAGCAACATTTTCACATTTCCAATGTGGTTCAAAACTTTTATGAAAGGCCCGGATGAAAGATTAAGACCAGCTCCAAAGAGACATTGGAGATTAGCTCTCAAACAGATAAATCAAGACGTGTTTTACTAGCTGCTACACGATATGAAGTATTTGATTTATTTTATAAATGCTTTGCAGCTGGATGTTCCATTTCCCAGGGAGACTGAAATTATGTTTTTGTAGCTCTCTGTAAGTTTTGTGTCTTTGCTGACTGGTAGAAGTATAAGCTGTACTCTTTCCTCTGTGTAAATAGTGTATAGAAAAAGGCTATTTAAGTGCCTGTGGATGGATACTTCAGATGTGTCATCAAGCTGAGACCATGAAGATGACTACCCGTAACAATTTGAATAATGACTGATGCTAAAGTCTTTTCCTTTTGCTATGGTAATATGTAAGAGATGCACCAGTTGCTTCCTGTTCTAATTATTCTGAGATGGATGCTATTTTGTTGGCTTCAGTGTAGCAGCCTTAAAGCTAGCAAACATGGCTGGCTTAGGAAGCAAACCAGAAAAGTTGTTCACTTCATTGCTTTTATATTTGATAATAGAAAAGAAACTTTTACAAAGCTAGCATTTTAACTGCGAGAGCAGATCTGATTTCCCAGTGTTTCCCATCACTTTCACGCTGGCATAGATCTGATTTCAAATTAGTTACAGAGATTTGTAAGTAGTGAAATGCTCTGGGGAAATCAGGAACAGTGCTTTTAGCAGTGATAAGCTAAAATTAAGAGAAGATCAAATTATTTTACAGAGAGGTAACAAAACCAGTGAGGAAAAAAAAATTTCTATGGATGGGAAGAAAAAGAAAAAAGAAAAAAAAAAAAAAAAAAAAAAAGGNAAAAAAAAAAAAGAAGAGAAAAATACTGCCTATCACAAAAGCACAAGTAACTTTAGTAAAAAATTTTGCCTGTTTCATGCTGTGTGGGAGTCTGAACTAGATTCCAAAGAACTGTCAATTTCTGTTTCCTCCTCTCTATGTTGTATATACTCAATGTATCCAATAACTAGTGGTCTGATTTTGCAATATGTATTCTCTCTGGCCGGTGGCATCAGAGATGATGCCAGAAATATTTTGAGAGATCACTTGATCAAGAATTTACTTCCTTAAGTATCTGAGCCCTGTTCTTCACAGCTGTGCGAAGTGTTTTAAAACTCCCTACAGTTGCAGCAGGGCACTTCTCTTAACATTTACAGCATGACTGTTGTGGGGTTGCCTGTGGCCCCAGAAACTTGCTGTGTCCAGGCACCTTTTCCTCCACCCCCATCCGAATTTTACAATCTAACCTGGGGGACGCCCTGGCTTTTGCAATGCAGCTGCCATGTCAGCCTCTGTTTTTTACCTACTTTCTGAAATCACCACAGAAAGCGTGAAGTACTAGACAGTGGAGAGTTAGGATCTTGGTTTCCCATTTGTAAGAGCAAACAGGAGGAATTTTGCTTCAGCTCACTCTTCAGTTGAGTTTCCTCTGCTTATATCCAGCCCATTTTGAAACCCTAAAGGCTAGTAAAGCGGGACCCCTACTTTCTTTCAGCTCCTGAAACCCCTTAAGCAACTTGACTGCCAGCAAAATATTTTACTTTTATTGACTTGTTTGTACTGTACTCAAGGACCTCAAAGCAGAAAGGTACCGTTTCAACTGTCTTTAACAACAGTCTTGGTAAAATGAGCAAAATTACTCTGTAAAATAATGTTACCTTCAGGACATCACAAGGACTGAGAAAACTTGAGGAACCAGCTCTCCTCATAAAGCACAAGATTCCTGTTCAAAGCAAAATATTGGTATTCAAATAGTTACATTAAGAGAGCACCACACAGATTAGAGATCTGCTCTTTTTTCTGGCCACATTTCAGAATGAGAAAGTAAGAGTGTGCTCATAACAGCTGATAATTCAAAGCTTGAGCTTTAGAAAGCAAAGCTTTGTTTACAAAGTTCTTCCTGGACATCTTAATAAAAATACTTGAAGCTTTTCATTTTATATGCACCATGTGGATTCAAGCACACTGATAAGGCAGAGTGCATTGAAAGCTGAGAAGGCAATAAAAATTGAAATCTGCTCACCTTTTATTTCAGTAGAAAATAAAGAGTCACCTGTAAACAAGCTCTTAGTTTTCAAGGATTGAAGTAGAGACAGACATGAAGGTTATTGAAGCTTTGTGCTGCTCTGAACTTTTATCTATGCCATTTATATAACGAATTACAACATTTAACCAAAATCCACAAAGTTTAAGCAAACATAAGAAGTGGAAGAGTAAAAGCAGGCAGATCCATGAAACAGCACTCTACAGACATTCACCTACACACTGTGGGTTGCAGTTTGTGACCTCCATTATCACCATTATCAATAAGGATACTGTAATATATTTTTCTTCGTAAGTATTATTTTTAGACAATCAAAAACGGCAGATCTGTTCTAACACCAGAATTCCAATAAGAATAAATTATCCAGATACCTTCACTGAATAATTTTTTTTTTTTTTTTTTAAAATAATCACTAGGCACAAAGCCATCCAAGGTGACCACAAACTACTTGAAGAGCAAGGCTGAAAATTTTAGATACAGTTAGTACAGAGAAAGTAGATGTGCAAAAATACATTGACAAGTCCTCCTATCTACACTTATCTTGAATGATAATTCACCTTCCTTACCATCTTATCTTAAAGGTCAGGGTTATTTTCCAGTGTTAGGATGCATTCATTAAGCAAAATATGCCAAACCTGAAAATATCAATGTTTTTTTGACTACAGGTTTTGAGAGCTTTAAATTACCGCACCGTCTGAAATGACTGGAACTTGCTTTTATTGCAAAATAATTATGGTCAACTTGTTTGCCTTACATCCGTAAGGAAATCCATACTCAGTAAAGAACTTATGCTCCAGAAGATACATAAAATTTCAAGGCAAGTATGCAGTGCATCATTCAACCAACTTTGTCAACAGTAGACAACTTTAATTTGTATGTGTTGTAATAAGTAACATGTAATTTATGATTGCATTGACTGGAAATGTGTTTCTTTGTGAACTTATAAAACCTGACTGAAAATGAAAATGTCTACTTTTGTGAGTTACAGTGGTACATCAAGTTACAATGGTAACATTGGTAAACTTCATATTTGTTTATATTATAATCCAACATAGGCACCCAGAAATTAGTTTGGAGGTCTTAGAGTGGTTCATGCCTAAGTAGTTATTCATAATTCATAGTATTGCCAAATAACAGAATAGTGCTTGGGCGTGAGACACACTAGCAGTTCTCTCATGGAAAGCTTATATTTTCTTTAGTATACAGCTATCCTACTCTGGTGGTTTCAGTATGGGAAATATCTAACATCACTGAAATGTAAAGACTAAGTTTACTTTCATGGAGGTTTATGCACATACCAGAGCTTCGTTAGTATACCTAAGTGAAGCATCCTTTCTGCATGAATCCCAGAACAAAGCATACATTTCCATGACAAAGGTGAACCCAGCATAAGAAACATACTCCACTTCAAACAAACACATTCACTAAATCTTATTTAAATATAGCAAGAAAAGCAAAACCGTTCTTTCTAAGACTGTAGATGACACAGACGCTTTGGAAAACTTGTTATACCTATTTGACCTACTTGGTGCTAGGATAGCAGCACTGTCCAACTACAACCGAAATTTTCGCTCCTAAAGAACTCCGATAATACAACATACTGCAACTCTGCTAAGTCTGTAATTAAAAAGCTAAAATCACCACCACATCTGTCAGTTAACTAGTCTCCCGATGAAACAAATGCGAAGAACACATTGCTGGATAGTTTATTTTTCAACAAAACAAAAAGGGTAGTTCTACTGAATAGACTCTCTGTTCTCATATTAGCAAGTACCAACAAATGCTCTATTATATGCTAACATACCTTTCATTCAAATGCACTTGAAAATTTCATTGTATTATCATTCTTTTAAACACAAGCAATATTATTTATCTCAATTCAACTTTGGATGCAACATAAAGCTAATTTTCCAGTTCTGAAGAAAACTGGAATTGAGTGCTTACTACATTTTTTCCTAACAAGCATTTACCCACCAAAACAATTTTTCATTTAAAAAATTTCCTTCTAAACAGAGCTAATCCAATGAGCAACAAAGATATAAATACACACAACATACAAAAATATGACTCCAATTACAGCAGTAAAACACATACCAGTCTTAAAACACTTTGAGAAATGAAACATCGTATTTCTGAGAGCCAAACACAGAGGTATGTTAAGTGAATAATAAAGCACACTTGTGTGTACTAATTGGATAATGACATATATTGCTTTGACTGTCAGTTACCACTGTGCCTTTAAAAGTTCCTTTTGTTAAGCATATAATTTCACTGTTAAAAATGAATAAAAACCTATGCAACTGCTTCAAGACAGCTTTGCATATGGTACAGATCTAACTTCACTGGTACTTAGAAAATAATCCCCTTGTAAGTCTTTGCACTTTACATTCTCATTTACTTTATATCTCCCTAGGGTATGTTCTGGTTTGGTTTTTTTAAAACTTGTCTGAAGCCTTGGGAAAGTTTATAGGGAGAACAATACACGTATTAATCCATTCTTTATTTCAGTTAAGAAGAGTGGGGGGGTTTGCAGAGCCTGGGTTGCAATCCTCTTCACAGTAAGAAAGCCCTCTGCCAAAACTGCTTCCGAATTGCCACCAAGGCATGCTCTGTCCTCTAGTCCTCCCTGACACTGAAATCCCCAAGTCATGGCATAGGTTTGACATCTCATGCTGCATCTCCCCGGCCACCCCAACGAGTGGTTTTCACATTACTCCTATTACCCAGGCAGGGAGACTGGTCAAAATTAAACTAAATCCTGAAGCAATCTCTCACCTCAGTGTTGGTGAGACCAGTCAAGTCTGCATCTTCCACGTAAACAGACCCCAAATCAGCATTTTTGCATGGCTGTGCCTGCACGCAATTTCATTTTATCACCACTCAGAGCTCAAGACTACCACAGCTATCAACAATCTAAAATCATACCCTGATGGAGAGGAGGGGGAGGGAGGTAATTCCAGGTACTCAGACTGAAGTTTACCCTCCGCTCCCCATGAACGGAGGTAAAGAACAAGAGTCACTACAGACAGGACAGACTCACAGACTTCTCTGCCACCCCCTTGCCTTCGCTCACACAACCCGTTTGAGGAACATCCTCCACTTGCACCGAGACCTTTAGCATCAAGTCACAAAACACAGATGTGACAACACAGTACACCCCAAAATGCCAACATGCACCACTGCCTGATCAAACCTCCAAAAGGATTGCCCAGCTAGTTAAAAAACAAACACCCCAAACCCTGAGGCAACACTTCCAAGAGCACCTGGCAGGGCACTTGGCAAATCCTCACTCCTCTCCCCTCACGTCCTCCTCCAGCCCCTGCTCGGCTCCAAAGCCAGTGAGCCCACACCATCCTCCTGGGGGGCCAGGAGCCCGTTTCCCTCCACCGGCGCTTGGGAAAAATCCCCGGCCAAGTTCTCCCACCACGCTCCCGGCAGCCCCGCTGCACGCCTTTCACCTTACCCCGAGGAGAGGGCAGGCAGCCTACCTCCCCATGCTCGGCGGTCCGGTTGCGTGCAGGGCGCGGAGTGATGGAGAGCAGGGAACTCTTCAGTGATAATCAGCGCTGAGAGGCTGCTCCTGTGAATAGTGTACATCCTGTAGCAGCAGGCTCTGTTTCTAGCAGCTGGCAGCAGCCTTCGCAGGAGCAGTGATGAGCACAGCTTGAGATCTTCCACAATTAACCAAATATTGTATAGCGGCAACAAATCAACAACTAAAACCCGGCTCGCAAATAAAAGCAAAGTACAATTTCAGATGGGAGCTGAAAGCTTAAGTCACCGAACGCTACATTTCTTCTTCAAGATTATTCCAGCAAGCTCCTTCTGCTATTTTTACTGTACCATAATGCACTAGGTCTGGCTTTTACCCTATTGAAAGAACATGAATATATTATTATCCACACAAAAGAGCAGGTTATTGTTTATGAATTACCAGCCTTCCCAGCAACAAAGGCTATTTTCATAAGAAAACTCAATTTCATTTTAGCTCCAATTTGATTACCAGCTGAAGAAAAGCAGCCCTGCGCCTAAACCTCAAAGGATTTTTATTCATACCATTGAATGGGCTTTATTGCTTCCTTTTCAAAACTGATGTAGAAAGCTTTTAGAGTAAAACATTGACAAAAAATTATTGCGCTGCTATTTTGTGCAATAACAGAGCTGAAGAGGGGCAATGATTTCTCAGTCATCCTTCACTGTACTTCAGAACAGTAAAGGCTGGAATTAATGACAGACCATAGAGAGGAGCTAAGCCAAGGTCTCACAATGCATGTCAAATCTAAATGATCACTATACATTGAAAAGACCCAAAAAAGCCTGCAGCTGATTGATTCATGGCTTTCACAAGAAAGACAGGCTTGAAGAGTTTATTGCACCACAATTTACTCTGAATTATCATAAAAATGAATGTAGAGGCTGAATGTCACCCCGGCACACTCCAAAAACACACATCCAGGGACAAAGTTCACCCAGGAATTATAGCAGTGCTGTTCATGCTACTATAGTTAAGGGTCTGTCACTTTTCTCCTATTATAGGGGGTTTTAGCTCAGCTGTAAAGCTGTGCTCCAGAATAAAACTTGGCACAAAGGTCTCATTTTGAGGGAATATAATTTTTTTTAAACAAATGTAAAAGAAAAAAAATAAAAAACCACCCTTCCTGGCTGTTTTTAAGTTAAACATTTCTAAAAGCTGCTTGCTAATTTCTGAGGCTTTTTAACAATTGTATAACTCAAGACTGGCTTCAGGATTTGAATATTTTTTTTTCTTTAAGAAATAAAAATTAAGCTGTCAGACCATAAAGGGCACAAATCAGTTTTGCTGTAACAGACAAAAAGATTTTTAAATTATTGATTTTTTTGGAAATGGTTTATAGAGCACGTATGATAGAAAAGTGGAACTGAACTGTTGGCACATGGACTTTGCCAAAGACACCTGGATGCTGCATTATGAAAGTAACCTCGGTACCACTATGACTTGAATTGGCTCAGTCACTAAATTAAGAGGTCTCCCGAAAAATTCACATACAGCAGACCAGAATGACTCAAATGCAGCACATTTAAGACTACCGATTCTGAGACAATTTCTCTCTTTTTACACAGCTACAGTAAAAATGCAATTAATTCTTTGTCATCTTTCAGTAGTTTGACATCAACTCTTGAAAAGAAAAAGAGAAAAATAAACCGCACTTGCTATCTTAAGTCCCATTTGGAGCTCTCTGACTAACACAGAAACTTTGAAACCTGAATCAGTTTTACAAGCAAACCGACAATTCTCGGCTCATGACATGTTCCTACTTTTTAACTCATTGTGCGTTTTTTAATATCACCTAGCCTGAACAGAGACACGTTTAAGGCGTTCCTTTCAATTCCACATACATTTTGTGGACCAAAAGGCTCTTTTTGGGTGTTGGCTACTTGTAGCTGTAGTGCAGCCCAAACCTGGAATTGCAGAATAAGCTGAACTTCCTTTCTGGCTCCCTTGTAGGATGGGCAGAGCTCACACTGAAAGAGCTCAGCTCTTGCTAAAGGCAGGTGTCACTCCTGAGGTTCATATATAAGCCTAATTCTGTTAAAGGTTAGAGGGATTTGGTTCTTGGTGCTTCAATGAGTCAGAGCTTCTGTACTGGGCTAATCAGACTGCAGTCCTTTGTGAAATACATCTAAGAAAAAAAAAAGAACCTGTTCTCATAAATTTTGGTATGGAGTACTTTCACTGGAAAATACAGAGGGAGCTTATAAAACAAAAGAAGCCATTTCAGCACCAGAGACAAAGTGTATGTACACCAAAAGACCAATTTTGAGTAAAATATTGCAGTTATGCGCAGACTGCTGCCAACTTACGGAAGCTGAGTACAAAGGGGTGTTTTAAAATTCTAGTATACAACTATACTTGCTGCATGGTCTCATCCTACTCATACCTTCAATTGTTTTCATTATTTCAGTTTATTTTGCATTCTGTTTGAAACTTCTCTGAAGAGCTGGTGCCAATGCCTGTGCACTCCCTTGAGATGCAACCAAACACCGGCAAACTGGTGTGGGAAACAGAAAAATTTTGTGTCCAGGCCAAGAAAAAAAGAATGGCATAGACCATCAACAATTACTCAAATGGTTCTCAAATTCAAAAAGTTGTAATGCCATAACATTTCAATACCCATAAAACATTAGGAAAGTGCATGTTTGTGAAGCTATGCCTGATGAAGAGCGAAGAAGGTTACAACCACTTTCATTGTAAAAAATAGTATTTAGAAAAGTATATTGTAACTAGTGAAAAATTACTAGTGTACTAGTTCAGGGACAGGAATTCCAGTTTGTGTTCCTGAGGTTTGTTGGTACATCAAGGCATTAAGAGAGTCTGTACAACACCACTACCCAGGGATACAATTTTTACCACAAATTCTTATATTTTTGTGTGAAAAAGCTATGGAAGATCAGAAAAGTACTGAGCATCAAAAGAGATCTCATACCATTGCATAAAGTATTTGAATGTGTGTGTGTATACACATGCAGACTATGAAAGTAGTCTCCATATATATCCACACACAAAATCTAGCCAGTTTTGCAGTACTCTCGTAATTTGTTTGTGTGTAGCTATTATATGCAGCCACAAGCATGTGCACATTTTTTGTTTACAGCAGATGCTTTCTGAAAATATCTTTTGTCTCTAACCCCACATTTTTCAAACATAGAATATCTGACAGAATAAGGAAGTCATACAAATAGACAGTATTTTAATATGTCACCGTACCAGCCTGAGCTGACACAACATTTGGACACTTCTGGTACTGGCTATCGATCTCTGGGACAGGTAGCATTCAGGGTCAGGTGTGAGAAGCCACTTCACACAAGACCCCACACAAACCAGCAGCAAACAGCCTGCTGCTGCCTGTTGTAAAACCCATACTGAAGAGATATGGCAATGTTTGACACAGTACTAAACCAGTGGACAGTCTACTTGTGTAAAAGAGCAAGTGGAGGTCGAAACCCATGGTGGATTCAGTTCCTCGACGTACACAAGAGCCTGATACTGTGGAGCTGGGAGATGTCTTTGAATACAACAGTCATGGATGTGCGTTAAGCACTCTACCAGAACCGTGAGTAGGGAAATAGCCTCAGAATTTATTCATGCCATTTCATTGGAGCATCGCACAGGGAAAGCTACCAGTTAATTACAAGAGATGTTTAAAGTAAACAAACATGCCTCTACCAGGTCTTCCTCATTAAACTTCCCGTAAGTATGGACTCATCCCTCCCATGCCTTCACCCTTTGACAAGATATGATCAGGATGCCCTTAAGGACACAGAAGAACAATACCAAGAAGGCTTGAAGCAGGTAATACCGTAATTCCTCCCATTTCATATTTCCACAGCCTTTGCCATAGACCCCTTTGGTGTTCCCTCCTCATCAAGTCTCACTTCAGCAGCAGCCTTAAACCCTCTCCCATCCTCCCATCACATCCTCCTCAGCAAACAGAGACTGTGCTTTCACTCTCCCTGCAGGTCCTGACGTGCTTTTTCCCTCAACCTGCTCTCACTAGAGCGACTGCAGTGAGAATAGAGTGCCCTAACAGAGGAGAGAGGAGAAACAGGCATCTTGGGGCAGAAATCTGGGATGTAAAAGCCATCCTTATCTCACAACAACAAAGCTAAAGTGCCTGACGTTCAGAACTTAGCTAGTACTTGGCCAGTACCAAAAAACTGCGTCCTTTTAAAAAGGAGGTGACAAGGTCCATTTAAAACTGTTTGAACTGGCCAGGACTAGGAGATACCCATCATTTTAAAGATAGGCTTGCTGTTTTATCATTGCCTTACAAGTACAGGCCAAAGCATTGTCAGCCACCCCCTCTGCTCCCCCACAACACAGGTCACCTTGCACTTCCCTACCCAGGAGGTAAGAAAAACCTTAGAACAGTTACAAGAGACCACAGAGAAAGGCCTTCTACAGGTAAAGAGGAAAGGAAATGCACTGCAGAACTATAAATTCATTTATTCATTTCATACCACCTCCACTTCAGCTAGGATCAGATACATTTAATACAGATTAATTAATGTATTGACTTCTTAATATTCCCACCTTTTTTCTTTTTTTTTTCTATCTGCTCCCTAAGAAAGGCCTCTAACCTAAAACAAACAGCCTCTCTCATCCTCAGTTTTTTATTCCTCCCTCAGTAAAACCTTCCAGCAGCCTTTCAGCCAGCACTACTGCTACCTTGCTCAGCAGTTTGGGACTCTCAGGCATAGACCAGAGATCTCTGCCCAGTCTAAGTCCGTGAAGAAGAGAAAAGAAGCAGTAGAAGCTGGTAGAGATTGGCTAAATGCACTATCATTGTGTGTGTGAGAGGATAAATAACTGCTCATCAGAATCTTCTTTTTTTCCCCTGAAGGAAGGGTATTTGATGAGATTTTGGAAAAAAGAGCTGAGAAGTACCTTGTCATTGCTCTTTTCCTTAAATTTAGGAGGTAGGCAAACTACTGATGGACTTGGAGACCATTTCAAACAGGAACTGATATCTGGTGCAGAGAGTGAACAGCCCAAAGCAGATATCGATGGACATGGTAGCAGGAGGAGACAAGGCTATATCGTCAGTCAGTGCTACTGGCCATGGTCTCCTTGGACATCAGGTCCTTTATCATATTCATGTTTCCATAAGTATTCCCAGAAACTCTGGTTTTCATGTAGAAGTTTGATCACAGTTTGTTATTGGTAGAAAGTAATCAGCTTTTCAATTGGAGCGGGACAGGGAAGCATACATTACCCACTGTGTATTTTTGTTTCCACACAGATAAATCACGTGAACCTAAAACCCAGTTCAAGTCTTTGTAAAGATACAGGTAATGGTCTGCTCCTTGGCAGAAATACTCTCTCCCCCACCAGAAAAGTAGATATTTACTTTAGAAAAGTAAATACTATTTATTAGAAATGCTATTTAAAAACAGAATCAAAACTCTCCCTGAGCTGGCAGAAAAAACCCACACAACGTAATGTAAAAAAGAATGTAAAGAAAGACTGGCTGTCGGTGGGAGGAATATTTGAAGGCAGCAAGAAAAAAAGCAAGCTCAGTTCAAAGAAAGGTTGTGATAAAACACTGCCTGAAGTAAATTTAAGTGGAAGAAGATGACCTAGAGACACCAAAAGAGGCCAATACAGAGGACAATACACCTAAGCTATAGATACGAATAGTAAGTAGGTAGTTAAGAATAGTTCCAAACAACAGCAGCTGTTTTGGACCAGTCCTACATTTCTGATAGAAAAGGATCCCTAAAGAAAATACTTCTCAATAACTAGTCTTATTTGTGACTCAAGGCAGGCAGTTACACCTTGCTTATCTGGTTCTTCTCCTCACTGTGTATTACCATGCTGAGAACAGATATGTTTGAAGAAATTGTACTGTGGCACTACTGACTCTTTTATCTTTCTTTGTATTAACTTGGAAAGAACAGAATCAGGAATATATTGTCTACTGATATTTCAAAATAAAAGACAGTTCTCTAAACATCACAGATACTGTTTGTGACAAGATGTGGGGATATCTAGTGCAGGGCTACTGGAAGAAATTAGCTTCGTTTGTGGTGGAGAGGTCTTTTTTGAACAAGGAGAATTAAAAAGAAATGGAAAAGGAAGCTGATAGCAAAGGTTGAGGAAAACACAAAGGGTCTATTGGACAGCACTTCTATTCTTCTCTGTATGGTGCATTAAGTGCATTATAGTAAAAATGAAGGAGATTTCTTTCCTTCTCTTTAAAGTCCAACGTTATTGAACTTGAAACCTTTAACTGTGAGCAAAGCTGTGGTTTTTCTTTAATACAATTCTGCTATTGATTTCTTCATGCATTTCATCGGAACGATTCTGACAGTTTAAAAAAAATACATTACCTTGATGAAAGATACAATTTTTCTCATGAAGAAATGTACTTGGGTAGGTACGTGTGATGTACAAGGCATGTGAATCTTAAAAGATGCCAGGAATTACAAGAAAAAACCACCCCAAACCAACCCCCCAAAAAAATTAAAGAAAGGTGATCCAATTCTCCTTACCAATTGAGACTCTGCACAAATAAGTCCCCCACTGTATCGAAGAGGTTCTTCTCTGAAAACACAATCACTGCTTCTTCCTTTCTACCCCTTTCCACTGTCCTGAATCCCCTTCTGGTCTCTAGACCTCTTTTCTATTGCTTTTCTGCCTCTCCTTTCTCTTGGTATTTGTTCTGCAATGCTGCATTAACCTCCTCCTTATGCAACTTGTGTAGCTTTATCCTTGCTCATAGAGAAAGGTGTACTTTTAATGCGTCTTAATATCCAGCTGCTGTTTTACCACCTCATAACCATTACAGAAAACAGTCTTCCTGTTTCCCATCGCAGCTTTGCCATTTGCACACATGTTTAGTTTAGGTACCCTTCATCTTTAGCACACATTAACAAGGGTCCTTTTCTTGCAGACAGGAACTACACAAAACTCACAGGCTTGAAGGGCAAAAATAATCATCTAGTCCAATCTCACACATTAGGCACACTGTAAGATTTTCCCTTCATGCATTATTTCAAGCTCAAAAATCCTTTCTTGAGCTGGAACATACATCTGAATTCATCTTAAATTGAAGTTTGTGCAATGAAGGGCATTGTTGCCTGTGATAAATTATAACAATGGTTAATTTTCTGTACTGTTAAGTTTCCTTCATCATGCCCTTACTTGTAATTTGAGTTTGTCTTTCATCCGTTGTAAGGACAGAGATTCTACTCAAGCCTCTGCAGCAAGAATGTGCCCTGGTTTTGGTCTTGTTCTGGGGACGAATCCATCTGAACTAGCAGCGTTGCCATCACTCTTTTTTTCTCCCATACCATGCACATCCCCAGGACACTTGAATCAATCACTTGTCCTCCCAGCCTGATGCCAGCTGGCCAGATATAAGTCTCAAGCAGCCTGGTAGAAGTGCAGTGTGATGCCAGCAAGATCCAACTTTGAGAAGAGGTAACTGGCAATTTCACTTTTGCAAAATTACCTCCATAAAGATGGCACAGGAAAGGATTCTCCAAGCAATCTTGGCCAGCTTGTTAACCTTCTTCTGTGGAGCAAGATGAGAAATCCTACGTGTCCAAATTCCAGGAGTCCTAAACTGACCATGACACTTTTTTGAAGAACAAAGTTTGAGTATTTACCTAAGAATATTAAATCAAATTATTGATCTCTGTATCTATTCTCAGGAAAAGATGTTTGGATGAATGGCATGCTGCTGGGGGAGCAGAATTTTTCATTTCCATTCTGAGATATTCACATACTCTGGTGCCAATGCTCTTTGTAATGATATTATTAGCAAAAAATGTCTTTGACCTGTCCTACGCTGCATACACAACAAGATTTATAGTACTTATAGTCTGTGCAATAGTCACATGAGGAGAAAGTGAAACATGGCAGCTGCAGAACAGACCAGCTTGACAACTACATAGACTTGAAGTTGCAACTTCCCTTCCTGCAATGCAGGAAATTAAAAGAAAAAAAGAAAAAAAGAAAAAAAAAAAAAAAAGCCTTCCCACGTTTTTCGTGTTGCGCAGAAAACTGCTATATGTTAGGTTACATGATAAAATCTCCTACAAAGGAGAAGGGAGAGCAATAGCAGGCAGGGATCCCAAGCTAAGCACTCCCGAGAACAGACCCTCTGTCCAGACCCCTCCCAGGGTTGTGCCAGCAGAGCCACCAGCTCTGGTGTCCAGGAACAGAGTCCATCGTAATGAGTCATCAGGATCAGGTCTTCACATAACTTTTACAAATCAGGGGAGTTGCTGACTAGAGTTGGGACATGTTATGAAATGCCTGGAAAGAGCAGTTTAGTCATGGACTTGGCGGTGTCAGGTTAATGGTTGGACTTGATGATCCTAAAGCTCTTTTCCAACAGTTCTATGATTCTATGTACATATTATGGGGTTTGATTGCAGCAACCAGAGTGGGACCACAGGTCACAGGGGCCTGTGTGTCCATGGTGTGTCTTTTCCTCTAATAGTACAGATTATCAAACCATTCTGGATTTTTCTCTCATACAAAATGTGAACTATGAAGCAGGGTATCACTGTCCCCCCAAGTCATATGTCTCAGAAAGGAGGGGAAAATTGAAGACATGGACTCTATCAGTGGGATAGACCAGAGGGTGGTAGTCACAGAGGTAACTACTAAAACTGTACTAGCCAAAGTTCAGCAAACTTTTAGCCTGTTATTCTGCTATTCTATCCACTTACATATAAATGTTTAGGAGCAAGAAAGGAAAAGGAGCAAAATCTTCAGTTCATACCTTAGAACATACAGGACGGGATGTAGGTGACTTTGCTCCCTTTCAACACTTCCCGTTCCAAAGGAAGACTCAGAACACTGTGCACGCAAGATACTCTTCTCAAAGGCTCTTCTTTGAGAAACAATGGAAACATCACAGTAGTTTCAAAATTACTCAACCTACCTCATATCTCTTTCAGTCAGCAAAACTGATGTTACAGTCACATAACCCAATGTACAATTACATATTTTTCTGCCATGTGCATTCACTTCATAAGTCCAGGCAGGCCACAAAAAGGTCAAGTCTCTCAAACTAACAGAGACCAGACTGTCATGCATATTACCAAGTTGGAAACAACTAGTGCTTTTGTCCAAATATGAAAATCAGAGCTCCCCCAAATGCCTAGCGTAATGCACCATGCTGGAGCATTTTATGCTTGTTTATCCCTCCAAACCTTCCTTTTTTGTTCGACAGAGGTTTGCAGAATGACTCTTTCTGGACTACGTATTCACTCACACCAGCATCAATGGCTGATGCATCTTCCGTCCTATTTCCATGCCTTGCCTTGCCTCTGCTTGGCAAGGCATGGAACCATCAAGCCAGAAGTGCTACTGCTTTATTAAGTTGCCGGGCAGAGAACACAGAGCTTCAGACAGGACACACCAAGCTGTGAAATACAAATTGCATGGCAGTGCATAACCCACAAATCTGGGAGGTCCTAGCTCAACCTACGCCAAACACAGGATATTCTGGGCAGAAACATAACATGGAAGAGCATGAAGGATGGAAAGCATAAGGCACAATAGGAACAGATGCTTCAGTCTTGGCTGTGTGTGAACTCACTGGCAGCAAGCACGTTGTCAGAATAAGACTACCAGCCAGTCACAACCTGATTTTGAACTGCCAAGTTCTTACAAGTGGATTTACTTAAACTCTGTTCAAGGGCAAGAAATTAGTCTGGGTAGAAACCTTATACTTAACAACTCTTGCCAAGAAATAAGAGGTGCAGCTTCAAGGCTTTTCTCATCCTTGAAGGAGCTATGTCCTGTTGTAAGCCCACTCCAGCAGAACTTCCCATGGACAAATTCAGGAGATCTCACTGTCCTTCAAGAAATGCAGGTCAAAACCCCAGCATTTTTCCCTTCTCTGCCATTCTTACTTCACCAATAAACCCAAACCCACTACCTGAAGCATTCTCAGTACTAAAATTAGATAGTTTGTTTTGCACATGCTCTTAAAATAAAGAAAAAACATTTTTTTTTTCAACTTAACTCAGAAAACTTCCTTTAAATTCTGAGTATGAGTACCATTGTGTCTCAAGAAGTAAGCTCTGGCTCATCCCGCCATGAACTCCCTTGGAAAAACAAACTCTTATTGTGCCCTTTAAAACCATTCTGATAAATTGTTCTTGCAACAAAATGCTTACAAAAATCTTGACAGAGATACAGCATCCTGAGATTACCAAGTATTACTGTGGTGTTATTTCAGTGAGGCTTTTTAGTCCTAAGGAGACAAAAGAAAGATAAAATGCCAAAACTGGCCTGGGTAAAAGTCCATTCAGAAAAATATCCTCTTTCTGATGTTATCCAGTAGCTGGAAATATTGTCCACAGTAGATAGTCCCAGTCTCAATGAGAAACACAAAGATTTTTCAAGGCAAGGGTCACAGTCAAATAACTACTTTCAATGACCAGCGACAGACCTGCCCTTGAACTTCTATACATTTTTAAAAATAAATTTATATTTTTGATTTTACTGCTTCCTGTCGCAATGTGTTACATGATTTAATTAAAAACTGTGTTTGTTTTAAATACATGATGTTGGTTTAGCTATGTACTCTATAGCCCTTCTCTTGTGAAAAATAGAGAATAATAATTGCCTTGTCATCTTTCTGGATCATCTGTAATTTTATAGTCTTCTATCCCAATTCTGTTAGAGATGCCTATCTCTCAATGTTGTACATGAAACCTAAAAGACTAGTTGAATTTTGACATCTAATATATAAGATTGCTAAAAATAAAGAGGATGAATTGTACCTTTCACTGTCCTGAAAAAATTTGTCTGAATTTGACTACTAGTACTATTTGAACACTCCATTAATTTTCATAACCTTGTTGAATTGCATCTGACCAGCAAATTGCCTTAGTTTTTTGGCAGCACTGGAAATTAACACAGGATGTGACACCTACACGTTGCTATGTATTGCGTTTATCACATAACTACTATACTGTCTGTATGCATTCAGTACAGAAACATAATCTTTTTTTAATATACATAATACCAGACAGCACTCTAGAAAAAACATGCACACATAAATATAACCTTCAATTCTGCATTACAGAAACCTCGTTGCTAGCTTACAATGTAAGATATCCTTGATGAAGATTCAAATTTCAGTTTAAATTTCCTTTGTCATCCATTTAGAAATATGTAAAGTACCATGTTAGATCAACAGCTGATGAACACTACTGTGTCTGTTTAAATAAGAGGAATGTGTAAGCTTCATGTCATCTTTATGCAATAGAAGCATTCCCACAGCCAGTGATAATTAATAAATCGACAGATTGCACTACAGAGCAGAGATACAAGGTTTTGGAGGGGGGCACTGAAAGTGTTATTACTGTTTCATGAGGATGCCCAGCAGAGGGTACCTGGCCCCTGAAGTGTGAGCCAGAATGCCTTGGCTGGCACCACAGTTCCCCTCTGGGGTGCGTGGGCTGAGCTGGGACATGAACAGCTCCAGCCAACCACTCAAGGCAAAATTTCTTGCTGTGGGTTTTCACACGGGCTTGAATTCTCCCAGTGAGTGTTGCACAGGCATGTACAATAGCTGATAAACCTTCAGCAATTTTAGACACCAGCTAATCACCTGCCTTCTTGAACTGGGGAGCTTCACAAGCAACTTGGGATTCAAGCTGGGAGGCACCAAATAAATCTCCACATTGAGTGGACAACTGGGAAGAGGGAACTTGGCTTGTAACTTCAGAATAGAATCATAGAATGGTTAGAGTTGGAAGGGACCTAAAGATCACCAAGTTCCACCCCTCCTGCCATGGGCAGGGCCACCTCCCACTAGAGCAGGTTGCTCCAAGCCCCATCCAGCCTGGCCTTGAACACTACCAAGACTTCAATGCTTCAAATCTGCCTGCATTTCAGTTTATATGTTGCTATGTGCTCTACTGAATCTTGCCCTTAGTTACATGGGTACTCCAGAAAATATTGTTTATTCCAATATATTTACTCCATAGACTAAAGGGCTGTCACTACTGGTCTATAAGGAATGAAGAGACATTCTGCTGGGTGCAGAAACCCAAACTGATGAAACCCAACCATGATAACAGATATTTGTAATAAAAATATTAAGATTGGTGTGAATAGAGAGTGAAAGGGCATGTCTGGGTGTGGAAGCACCAGAAGGAAAACCAGAAGTAGGGCTGTAAGAAAGGCAGGTATTGATAGCACCCAGGTTAGCAGATCTGCAAGTTCCCAGCACCCAGACGCATAACTTCCCAGGACACCCAGATGGAGAAAGCACCCAGACATAAACAAAAGACAGTCTGCATTATGAGATGATGACAGAAAGATATTGGAGAGGACTGGAGTGTTGACACACATGGATAGGGAGCTAAAAGGGAATAAATCCTATTGACTCACACAAGTGGATCAGGATGTCCAAAAGACTACAATTTCTGCCAGCTTATGAAAGGATGAGTAGAAATAGCTTAAAAAAAAAATAAAAAATAAAAAAAAAATTAAAAAGTATTGTGTTGAGCTTTATTGCAATATCTCCTGGACTCTGGAGACACCGGCAGAACCTTTGGGTTGAACTCCAGCTCCTTTCTCCCATGGAGGCTCTGGAAGTACTGAAGGTCCTTTAGTTCCTCTGCCTCTGCGTTTCAGTCCATGTCCTTCCTCAGCAAATGTTGAAATGAGGGATGAAACTATTCACAAAGCCAGTCTGTCTCACAAGAGGAAACAGATACCTCATGGAGGCACAAATCACAGAAATCATTCTTGACTGACAAATGTGCAGCTATCAAGTGTCCCATTTTGGAGATCGATTGCTGAGAATCTGGTAGTTTTTCAGAGTATTCACAGTAGATCTGCCAGCTGCTGTTAATGAATTTAGAGGGATTGGATGCTTTATACTTGGGAGGATACAGAATTATTCTTGGTCATCAACGATTGGCTCCCTGTGAAGTTAAACTCAGTCACCGTGACTTTAATGGAAATGAAACACTGGGACAATTGGTAGCGACTGCCATTGCTGTGTGGCTGTTTACAGGCATTATATTCATGGGTTCCTTCTCTGCAATTCCCCATAAGCAAGTTAAGTGCATTTGTGTACCTAGGCTGTATTTCAGCTAAGAAGTGCTACATGCACAGGCTAATGGGAAAATAGTCCCTGAGCGTTCAAGTATATTACCTGTGGTAAATTAATCATTTAATATAGGTATACATTTATGTAATATTTGCCTAAGAGTTGCTCTGAAATTCTCTTTGAATAATACACAATTAGGTTTAAATGTTTTCCTCGGTTTTCCTTTCATGAGCATATTTTCCAAATTTTCTCTGATAATTCATTCCATAGCTGCATTTCAACCGGTTTGTAAAATTTTACTAACTCACAAAGATGTAATTTGCATAGAAATGAAATACAGACAAAAATGCTCAAGAAAAGAGAAGGAGATTTAAACTAAGTATAGCGTCACAAACAATTTCTTTCATAGGTGCTTTCAAGTGCGGTTGGAAACAGTCATTTGAAAGAATACTATCAAAGAACATGCTGTACCAAGAAATGGTATATTATAAACCCGATTCAAGCAGCCACATCTAAATTCTACATTCATATGGATTGAATGATTGACTGATTATTACTGGCATTTATTTCACAGAAAGAGGGCAGCTTAATAAAAGTGTATTATTCAGTCAGTGGTGTGCTATGATGGATAAAGAGGTGAAAATCACAAACATTTAAATCCAACAAAAGGAAGAAGCAAAGGAAAATAGTGAAAAAGAGGGAAGAGAATTCATTGCGAAGTGATCATCTTTCAGGCTAGCCTATTGATGGTCTGGTCTAGTAAACAGTCTCAGAAAACAGAATCGCAGCTTAACCTTGTGGTCCATACTGGGAGGAAAAGCTACAATTAATTTCTAGTCAATAATAAGATATCACACCAGTCCTTGAGGAATCAAAGGGTAGAAGTGCCATTTTTTTTTTATCTGCACTTCAAGGCTTTAAAAGAAACAAGTGAAAAATTACATGCAGGACAGAATTTAGTAATAACTTGTGAGCAGAGAAGGAGCAACTGCTCATTCCTTTTTGCTCTAACTATTGTATATCTGCTCACGTTGGTCTTTATTTTACCGGTAAGGCAGGTCTGCATTGGTTGAATCTTGCATGCAGCTCCTAAAAGCAAATAAGATTACAATAAACATTGGTTTTACACGTCAGGGAACTGCTGTGCAGGTTGGCATATCGTATTATGTAAGCCAAAGATAATCTTCAAACAAGCACTTTGGAACAACCTTTCTCCACTTGCAAAATTCTCTAGCTCACTTAAAAGATGAATCCAGAACCTGAATCATGCCCCTGCAGGCGCCTTGGACCACCATTGCTGATTGCTGGTCCTAGCAATTCACAAAGTCCATAGGGAAGTAAGCTAAGTCTCTCACCCAGAGAACACCTTCATGTCACCTGGTGTTCACACCATTCTCTTTCTCACAGCCAGCGAGTTGAAGTGCTTGGCAAACAACCTTCTCATCGATCCCCCCCTTTCCCCTGAGCTCAGCAGCAATCCAGGTGCTGAAATTCAAGTTCCTGCAAAGACCCATCACCTCTCTTCTGCTTTTACCTGTCCAGCTGCCCATGCCCCTGTGAGGCCCAGAATCAAAGCATACAAAACAAAGAGGGGACGAGATTTGCAAATAACCCCCTTCCCTATCACTCCATGTTAGCCCATCTCTGATAGACACAAACAGTACTGTTTCATATCAACCCAGATCGTGTTCTGCAATTCCATTACAGGGTTCTCTTCCTAGGGGCGTGCTATCCCGAAGTGTTTATACATTTTAGACCTCTCCTACTCTAAAAAAAAATAATAATAATTAAAAAAAAAAAATATATATATATGAAAAGATTTATCATAAGTGAGCCATGAAGATAGAAAGGAGAAAGAAAGCAGCTTGCTGACTTTAAAATACTTTATGGGAAAGGCTCAGCATGAGGAAGTATAAGACTTGCCCACAAGTATGTAGTGCTCCATGATGCACCTAGGAAAAGACCTTGCTCAGTTGCTGAGAAACATCTTTGTGTAGAATTCATCACATACTGTTTTAGTTCAACCTGCCCCTAAGTCTCAAGGAAATTAATATACTTCTATTTAAAACAAAAATGCATTGAATTTTTATTTTGAACTGAATTAATTCTTATTTTTAACCTAAGGTTTCAAGATATAAAGAAATCCTCTTCCACACAAGGCAGTTTCTGAACAGCAAGCACTGATCTCTTCCCAGACTTCAAATTATATCTAAACTACGCTGACAGATCAGAGTAATTGAATAACCTGCAAAATGCGGTTCACATAAGTCCAGGAGTTTGCTCAGTTCTCAGAATTTTTCCTTAAAAAGGACAGAGGAGATTTACTCCACTTTCTGCTTGCCATTCCAGTGCTTTCTCACACAATGCTCACACAAAGGAGGTTTGGAGAGCTCCTCACCTGAACAATGCTTTATAAATCCTTCCTAAAAATGGCGTCTTGCTAGTATAACATTCAGTTTCTACTCAGGAGACCTGCTTTAATGTCAAAACAAAAAGAGATGCTAGAATTATATAAGTGAGTAAAAAGCAGTGTTCATCTTTATATTTCCAGTTTCCTCAATCTTTAGTTTTGAAAAATATGCCACTGTAATAAATGTTCATATTTTAAAAAAACACCTTACAGGACATTTCTCACAGGAGAAATGTAGCTGGGGGAGGTGAGGATGGCAGAAACTGATACAAATGGGAAATGCTGTTGCTCAGGTTTGGGCTCTTAACACTCAGAGTCCCCAGTACTAAAAGAGATCATTTGGAGCATGTTCTTGTAAAAATGAACCTAGAAAAGAAATCCTGAAATGCATTGCCAGCTATGTGAATCTTTGAAATGGTCTGTTCTTTCAACATTTTCTTGATACAGGACAAATACTTGGAGTTAACAAAGAATTTACATTATACTTTCTTTCCTGCCAGCCTTTGCACTAGAACAAAAGGTTGGACAAAGTCATGGTCCCTTCCAGTCTGGATCAATATACAACGAAGTGGTCGTTGTATATTGATTTCTTTTGCTTAATGGATATTAATTTGGAAATCATTTCTGTTTGTGAGTCTTCTTACAGGTGAAAAGGAAAATGTGGTGCCTGGTGGTAGCTGTATGTCTCATCCACGCATTCTCCCCCTGCAGAGGAGTAGTGTTCAAACCAAGTTTATTCTTCTGAATGCACTGTCAGTTGAAGTTCATGATAACCTTTCAGATTTGCTTTTCATGATGCCAAGCAGTCCAACAAACAATAAAAGAATAAAGACCAAATGCCAGGGCAGTTCTTATTAACCATAGCTTGCTAACACCTGTGTAAACAAAGACATACTTTTTTCAATCAAGAGCCTGATGCTTTTATTACACTGGTAACACACCTCACTACCGCATCGCATGGTTATATTGTGAAGTTGGGGCACCCAAAACTTTCAGTGAAAAATCTCATAATGTCTGCTCTTCATTCAGGAAGAATATAAGATCTTGGATGGATCTAAAATAAAACTAGAGAAAGCAAGGTTTGAGCTCATGCAGCCTTTTCAGGAGATTGACGTAGGTACTGCCATAGAGAGAGCATTGACTCACTCTGTACAGAATCCAAAAGGAACCTTATTACATACTGAATTTTTCTATCTACCGTCATTGTCCCTTGTAGCTCTCACTCATACAACAGACTTCTTTTGCGGGTAAAGCTACAGCAACCATGCTGTTGTCATGGAACTCAAAGAAACCATAAGCCAGTTCATTTCCACAGACCCAGAAGTATATCAGCTTCTTGGTCAATTAGATCCATAGCAGTAATTTGAGAGAAAAGGCATAGTCAAGGCTATGTATGATATTCCGTATGACATGGGTAAACGGAAGCATGCACTGAATGCATTTTTGCTTAATAAAAGTTTTTAGCCATGTGTGGCTTGAAATTATTCAGAATATCTAAAATTAGTATGCAATGTTCACGTTCTTCTTATTTGCTTCTTTCTTTACAACATACCATCAGGACTTCACCCTGCTCAACAGTATGTGAGCAAAAACAAAGACAGGAAGAAACCTGGCAGCTTCAGAATGGTAAGTTCTTATCAATACATATAAACTTCCAGATAACATCATAAGAAATCATATTTTATTTTCTAGCAATGGCCCTCTGTGAAAGAGTTGTTTAACATCACATTTAATATCACTTTAAAATTACTCAGGTCTAGCAATTAAAAGTCACATCATAGGTACTGCAGGAGTCATCGACCATCAATACTTTTTCTAAAGTAGGAAACATCAGATGTACCTGAAGCTTTCATATGCCTGACGCCTACTTACAAACTCAAGGAACAGTCAAGTAAAGTAGCGACAAACCTTTGGTAGAGAGGCTAGGGGATACCCACAAGAAGAACTCTTAGCAGCAAGGGTCGAGCTGGTCGCTTTCAGCATCTGGCCCAAGACTACAGGACAGAGCAGAAGAATCAGAATAATTTGGGTTGGGAGGGACCAACCCCCACCCCACAATAAACAGGAACATCTTCACCTAGATCAGGTTGCTCGGAGCCCCAACTAACCCAACCTTGAATGTTTCCAGAGACGGAGCATCTACCACCTCTCTGGGAAACCTGTTCCAGTGTCTCACCACTCTCATTGTGAAAAAATGAGGTGATTCTTCTTTCTATTTAGTTTAAATCTATCCTTTTTTAGTTTAAAACCATTATGCCTTGTCCTATCACAGCAGGCCTTCAAGAAGCTACAATAAGGTCTCCCTGAAGCCTTCTCCAGGCTGAACAACCCCCAGCTCTCAGCTTTTTCTCACAGAAGAGGTGCTCCATCCCTCTGATTATTTTTCTGATTCACCTCTCATCCTACTCCAAAAGATCCATAACTTTCCTATGTTGGGGGCTCCAAAGCTGGATGCAGTACTCCAGGTGGGGTCTCACCAGAGCAGGGTAGAGAGGAAGAATAACCTCCCTCCACCTGCCGGCTGCGCTTCTTTTGATGCAGCTCAGGATACAGTTGTCTTTCAGGGCAGCAAGTACACATTGCTGGCTCTTGCCCAGCTTTTCATCCACCGGTATCCTCAAGTCCTTCTCTGCAGGGCTGCTCTCAGGCCCTTCATCCCCCCAGCCTGTATTGATAATAGGGGTTACACTGATCCAGGTGTGGGACCAATCTAGTTTCTGCTCCTGGGCCACATTACTGACCATTACCATATTCTTGTGCAGAGATAAGCAAGCAGCACACTGCTAGTAGATAAGGCAAGAGCATTTTTCTTTGAGGTATGGTTCTCTGTTGGGCTTTTGGAACAAATTGGGCAGGAAAGAGGGTGAAATAACTCCTTCTCAGTTTGCATTGCCACACACCCCAAGGAAGTGAGAAATGAGATTGGAAAAAAAAAAATTGGGAGAAATAGGAATTTACATACACGGAAACCAAGAATAGTTTTGGAGATTGTGAATCTAGGACAACAGATCAAAAGGAGAATATTTGGGCCCATTGAACAAGGAAATGCGTGGGAGAATGAGAAGAGAATAGGAGAGCCTGGGGCAGGATGAGGGAAAGACTGGTACAAGGAGAGATTAAAGATGTCACAGAAGAAAGTAAACAGAAAAACATATGTTACCCCTGCCCAAAACTGGGGAATCTCACCATATCTTTGCTGTCAGCAGCACATGTAAAACCTGTCACAATCCCTACACCCTCACTTGGTTCATTTAGAGGGTTACAATCTGCTACTATTGTATAATGCTTGGTTTGTTCAATGGAAAGCACTGATGTAGTTGTAGGCAGATGTAATTGTTCCTGCTGATGATCTCTTGTTGATGGCAGCTAAGTGTCACACTATGTATTTTTGGAAGAGTTTCTTGGGGTGGTTGGTTCTGGGGTTTTGTTAAGAGTCCCAGAAACTCCCCTCTCTCAAATATACACATATAGAATTAAATTATGTGGTTAAACGTGAAGTTGCACGTGATATACTATGGGGGAGTTTGCCTGTAGCACCTTTGTAAGGCCTCTTTGTACATAAACACTATGATTCTCCCTTCCATCACAGCAATCTAAATGTCGTGGTACAACATTTGCCTGTGCCCTTATTCCATTGTACTCTGTCTTGTACTTCCACGTACATCATTCTGGAATCTTCACCATGTCACACTCTCATGCCAGACAGCTTCTTCTGAGACCACCTGCTGCCCTACGACAAGTTCATAGCACATGTTTCTCTTTACAGAAGTGTCTAAGCAACTTACCTACCGTCTTTCTGATCACCTTCTTTAAGATATTGAGAAATTTAATGAGGACAAACATACTTTCTGAAAGAGGAAGAATGAAGTATCACCAGTAGGCTTGACTTTAAGAAAATTATTTTAGCTGAAGTGGAGGCTGTATGCTTGTGGCAAGGCCTGTTGCTCATGGTCTAGGAATCAGATGTTGAGGAGTATTTGGCATGTTTTTGAATCTCATCTTCTTCCAAGTTGTTCCAGTTCTTTTACTGAGGCCTTGACAGCCAGTTATGAATGTTGGAGTTATGAATCTTTGCAGGTTATGAATGTTGCAGTTAGCCAGTCTTTAAGACCTTTTTACCTGAGTAAAGACAGACCCTAGGAAATGACGAGCAGCCTTCTCTGCCCACCCAAGCCATCAGGAGTAAACAGAGCAAAGTTTGTTTCCAGACACAGGACCAATGTATCCTGCTAACGACAAAGCGAGAAGCAACAGTTACAGCTTCCTAAGAGAATGGATGTTTCAGTACATTAAACAGTCCAATTTTAAACATGAGATCCCCTGCATAGCTAAGGGTCCATTCACTCCCTCCCACCCACCCTTTCCAGACAGCCAAGTTTGGCATGTTCCACACTGGGGGTTTCTCTCTGCCAGCCATTCTATAACACTCCACACCTGGGCTGCCCCTTAATTGATAATGTAATTATCAGCATAGTCATATTACTTCACACTAAGCATTTTCAACCATTTATCACAATGTTGATCTTTATTTTAAATATAAATCAGGCAATCATTTATGTCTTTTATGTTCTTTGTATTTATTCAAGAATATTTAACTGTAGACAAAAGGTGACTTATTCATTATTCATCCTGAACAAGGCAAGTATGGCAATTTGAAAAGCCTGACATTTGAGCTTTTTGCCAACACTAGCAAAATTATATCCTTCCCATTGTAAATCAATGAAGTAGAATCATTGTGCACAAAAGAATTAAATTGCCTTGTCACTTTAATAAGGCCACCTTATATACAACCTTCAACCAATGCCATTGTGCAGAAAAAGGGTGCATCCTTTGCCTCAGCTGCCTCAGATCTCAGTAGGCTTTCCAATTAAATGAACATCCTCTTAGTCTTTCACTCCACTCCACTCTTTCTCTTTTTTGAGAGGCGATGTCAGAATGTCATAGGCATAACTTGCTATCAGTGGCATGCACACATCAATGCGAATTAACTTCCTCCAACTCCTGCTTTCTTTTGGCAGCCTTTTTAACTTATTTGTCAAATCCAAAATGACGGAACTCCAAGAAAAGGGATTTTTTATATTTTTTTTTTTAATTGTTTACTGGGCTTAGATAAAAGCTGCAAATAGCTATCTGCAAAACAAGAAAATGATAGAAATGTGAGAATCCATTGCCGGCAATGTAGATAATGTAAAATGGCAAAGAAACAACGTGTCCAATCAAGCAGAACACAAGTGGCATATGCCAGAAAGAGAACAACTTTGTGTACTCTCACTTCACAGGCTAGGACCCTGTTATTACAATCAGACCTGATTTTTCCCATCTAACACCCCTTGGACGCATTTTAGCCTGAGAGTAGAAACCTTTAACCAGCCATTTCCAGGCTTTTAAATGACTATCCAGAACAGCTATTTCATAATTCAACAACAGACGGCTGTCTATAATCATCATACGCCTGCCCCTTCCTTTCAATCTAAGCCTGCAGAGGTTGAAAGAGGAACTTCAGCCTGGATTTTTCTCAGAATTGGAGAAACTAAAACAATGAAACAAAGCTGTGCACGCCAGCAGCCAAAACACAGCAACATGAACAAATCTTGATCATACTCAAAAGTCTGCAGCTTTACAACTGTTTTGGAGTCTCAATATTTTGTCCTGTTTTGATAGTTAAGTGAAAGGTGTAGGCTAAAGAAAAAAACCCATGTGAGTATAGAAATGGCCACAATATTCTTGATGTTGTTAACATTTTGAGTTTAGTCAGAAAATGTTAATAACAAATGACCTTTTTGTGAAGGGTATTTTAAGGAGACCAAGCAATTTTCTGTAATGTGGTTACCATAGAGATTGGCCCTCTAAAAAAACCAGGATTAAAAAAAAAAAAAAAAAAAGATGTACAACTGTAATCAACCAGCTACTGCAACAACAAATGGTCTGATAAATCAACACTCTGAGTTTAATTCCAAGCCAGAAAGATATTGGCTTTTGAAGTTAAGTATAAAAGAAACTATTTATGGGTGGAAAATAGGTCCTCTAGTAACTATTACAGAACACTTGTGATGACTCAGAAGGGATTTTCCTTGAAAAATACATTAGAGCACAATAGATCAATTTTTTTTCTTAGAAATTACTTCATCATCTGTACTGTCCTGAGTCATTCAGAAAAGAGCTCAGCAAGCACCTGGGGATGGCAAATAGGAATCACTGTCTCCCTCAGTCTCTGCCTCTTGCCTTTCCCAGAGCAGATTAGGAAAACAAGCAGTTAAAAGAAGTGGTACAGTTTTAAACATTTCTGCAACGAGACTTACAAACAGTGCAGATGTTGCAGCCTACCTGTCTAAGTAACATTGGAGACCACCACGGAGTATTTAAGGACAGGAGTATTTAAGGACAGGAACTTCAAATAACCCATTAGGGAACATATGATCTGACATTTAAACCCAAAATTACAGTTTTTAAAACTTTACCCACCATCCTAATTCTCTTCACTGCTGCTTGACTCTGGGCAAACACCACAGACACATCCCTAGCACAACAAGCCTGCCCTGCCCTTACTCAGAGAAGCCCTTGCCATGGCAAGATCCTATAGCCTGAAACCATGTAATGTCCAGAAGCAGATATCCTCCCTTCATAACCTTCAAGGCTTGGGACATGTCTAAGAAACCCCATTCCAGCAGTGTCAAATATTAAGTGGCTAAGCATCTTTATCGAAATTATAAAAACAAAAGAATGACCCTCCTGGGATTACCTTCGTGGACAGGTGTCATAGCTCTCAGCTGGGATGTCCCACAGCAAGAGAGTAGGACCAAGGTTCACCTTGGGAAGTCAGTTCAACTCTTCCCTGTGTTCAGCTGTAGGCATTCCTTCAGCTTCTCTTTGATCTGAGTCTCCTCCTGCCACACCATCGGATAATGGGCAGCCCAGGGGGAGATTCCGCGCACTTGGTCTAGAACACCTGGAAGTGCTATGCCCAAATCTCTGTTGGCCACTTCCAGTTTCCTTTATAATCAAGAGAGGCAGATAAGTACACAGAGCAATTTACCTGATTAAAATTAGTCTGAGATGCAATCAGATAGGTCATAAAGCTTGTTTGCACACCCACAAAGGAGCACGAATGAGTAACGGCAGTTGTAGGCACCTAAATAGTACCTTGCCTGGCAACTCAGAAGCCTCCAAGACCCACCTCCTCAAGCTCAGAGGCAGAGAGGCACAATAGTGAGCAGGGAGAACCCAAGTTAGAGACTCAAACAAAAGGAAAATCATGCCTGTGGTCCTCTAAGGGCTGTCCTGGGAGACCTTCAGTCACATTGTCCAGGAGTGAAACCCAGAAAGATGGGTTACTGCCTGAACACCATTTGGACTGAAAGGGACTCCTGCCTAGGGGTGGGACACATTATGGGATGCAGGAGAAGAGCATTTTAGGATTTCTGAGGACTTACATGGGATGCTTAGGGCAGGAGCCAAAGGTGGAGAAGGGAGGCGTCTAGGGGATCTGGGGAAGAAAGAAATGTGAGAAAACAGAGGGACAAGCAGATAAAATGGGACAGACGCGTGTAAATAGGGAGCTGGGTTGTATGCTTAGCTGTCCGTGTCTTTTACCTGGTTAACACCAGCTGGTAGAGAGACAGTGGGGTTTGGGGGTCACTAGGAGGGAGACTCATGTGTGTGTGTTTGCGTCTAAGGGTGAAAGATGACAGGAGAGACAAATTTCAGCTCTCGAAATGAAGGGGAAAAAGTCATGATCCAGAGGTTTCTGAAGTTCTTGAAATGTGGTAAAGCCAGAACTTTAGGAAGCAAAGCTTAAAGATATCCTCCATAATTGTCGTTTCAACTTGTGCATGCTCAATCTCCGAAAGCACAGAAGTATCTGATGTCCTACATGAGGGGAGGGTAGATCCCTTTGACCACAGACTGGGACTTCTGAACCTCACTTTTGACTTTCCCCCTGCCCTTACTGCCAGCACAAATCTTTATAAAGATCAGAAGAGAAAGAGCATCCTGGGCTATACTGCAAGGACACTAAAGGAAGAATATGAGCACTAAAGAGACAGTGAGGTCAATTCCAGCTTTATAGCAACAGAGAGCCAGCAGATATACAGACAAGGAACTGGTTTAAGGAGGGAAGTCTGAGGTCACAGATGTAAAGAATTATCACTGTTGGGAATAAATATGATGTGCAAGACAAAGACAGTACTGGAGCCCCAGAAACAGCACAATTTACTTTTCTAGGAGGAGCTTGGCCTTTGAAGTAGGCTCTTAAACCTAATCTCTTTGTAATAGTCTTGTCAGGGATGAAGAGGCATCTCACATAAAAAGTGATTTACAAATTAGAAGCGTTAAAAGTTGTTTTCTGTAGTGGTTCAAAGAATGAAAAAAATATACACTGGAGGATACACCTTGAACTGTTAATATTTAAAGAGTATAATGTGTACAATAAACAGGAATATTGAAAATAAGAGAATGAAAAAGAAGGAAGACAAAAGTAGCCCTGTTACGACAGTGATTTACAGGGTTTTAATTTAGCCTGTGAGAGTGTTTCCAAATATGCACAAAGGAGGAAAAGAAAATTTCTATTTGCTTCCAATGCTCACCAAAAAAAGATAGCTTGAGAGCCTCTTCTTTTTTTTACTAAGTTTAGTGTCATTAATTGTTATGGTAGATCTTTAGGTTTATTGGAAAATCAACCAAAAAGAGAATTCTTGAAATAAGATGGGAGCTTCTTTTCATTTATTTTGAAAAAGGAAATCAAGAAGGCAGGAACAACTTTCAGGAGATGAAAAGAAAGAGTGCCAACACAGGAAGCACCAAAAAAAAATTCATCGCACTACAGAACCACACCTGAGCATGCAAGAATCACAAAAACCCACTTCAGAACAAGAGTGGCTGGCCTAGCATTCAATAAGTTAAGTTGGAGGGGCAAGAAAGAGGACTGAAGTGCAACTGAACCCTCTACTTGCGGTATTTTTTGCCTTACAAAGCCAGGAATATATTCAATTATCAAATAGTCAAATTCAATGTCAAAGATCATCATCTTGATCAACACAAAAGAGGCTAAGCATGCTTGAAGAGAAGATGTTCTCCAGAAAGAGAGAGACCATATTGAAATCACTCATCTGATCTGAAGGCATTAGAGATACCATCATATGTGAGTTGTCACCTCTTGACATCCTGTCAAGGTAAGGTTTGTGGGGAAAGATAATATCTTTTATCACACTATCGGATAATATATGGAAAAGAAAGAGGAGAGCTTTTAAGCACATAAACCCCTCTTCAGGTCTAAGGAAGCGGCACACTTCAGGCTAAAGACAAAATGAGCACACCACCTGTGAGTTTAAATCAAGTATGTTAATTAAATAGTTAGGAGTAGTTGGTACCCACGGAGCAGAAGGAGGCTGTTAGCAAAAGTGGAAGCCTATGGCAAAGGGCGGGGGGGGGAAGAGGTAAATGTTGCCTATTGAAGGCAGAGACCATAACAGCAGTACAGTGCAGCAAAAATTACAGTGTAGGAAAGCCCAGTATGGTTGCCAATATTTGGCTTGAGTCACTGTTGAGTCACAAGCAAACAGCAGAACACCCACCTTTTCCACAGCCCCACAGCTCACACCCCCAGATATTGCTAACACCAACAGAAGAGGTTATAACCAAGCTCACAACTTCTTCCCCCATCCAGTATTTCTCCAAAATCTTTGCTGAAATAAATATCCATCTTACTCCATATTTTCATGAATTGAAAATAAAAAAAAACTCAAAACCAACACTAAAACAAAACAAACCCAAAAGAGATTATCTGCTTTTATGAGTACTAAAAGTCCATTAAGAAGATAAGGATTACCACAGGTCGAAAAAAATCACTAACATGATTCCCAGTGCCGCTACTTTGAAGTGGTGACCAGTACCTTATAGACAAATGCCTTTAATGTATGAATAAGGAAACCCAGAATATTTTTAGTAGATTTTATTTATGTCAGAAATATTTTTGGAACTATGCAGATGTCAGTCAATGTGACAATCAGAAGAAGATTCAAAATGCTGGTGTGTAGTTTTGTGCTATATGGAGATGCAGAATCTAATCATCAGTGGAATTGTTAATTTCTTTTTTTGATTTTTCCTATACCATCTCTGGGCCTCCTGCAAAAAAAAAAACAAACACGCAAAATCCCAAACAACAATCATTGTTAAAGGAGTAGGAGCTTCTTTCATAACCTTTGATTCTAAAACTTTAGTTTAGAAGACCAGAGTAGGCTAGGATGGCTGTCTCCAGGCAAGACATGGGCTGGTGACTGAGTGCACCCAACCCTCCACCATCTACAAATAAAGGCCAAAGCTAGACCAAGAAATTGTCTCCACATCCACACGGGAGGAAATGTGGTAGGGCAGCTGCTCTCTCTTCTACCATGAAAGTCTGGCGTTAAGAGCTGGGAGCTCTGTGCCCACCTTCTGTGGACTTGCAAGGATGTGTTACACTGCCCTTGCTCTGCAGAGCTTTGAAATCTAACTCATAGTTTATATAAACATAAACAGGTTTAGCCAATTTATGATATTATAAACTGCATGAATAGCAGCAAGACGAGTTACACCATTGCTGCATTACCAGAGAGCAAGAGGCAGGGACTAAGAAAGAGAAGTGCAGGGAGGATTCAGTTTGAGATTCAATCACTTGCACTGAGGCTCTGACATGAACTGGATGCCTTAGCTGCAGTTACAGTCAATGGAGAGGCAGGGCTGGGTTCAGTTGTCTAAATATGGGTATCTGGTATCATGTGAGATGAGTTTTTGGCTGGCCCACAGCAGGGCAGAGATTTCCCACAGGCCCTGTAAGACCTCTGCATGAGACTGAAAGATGTCTTAATACCCTGGGGCACCCGATATGCTTATATTTAGGTAACTGGATCGAGTTCCACTATTCAGCAGAGTAATGGGAGCCCAGAGCAAGGTTCAGCTCACTCCCTAAAGCAGACGTCAGATGGCTGTATGGCTCTCTAGGCTCCACAGACTGTACTGACTTGCTATCAGTAGAGCTTCGACACACAAAGGTGCCTACATTTAGATGTCCTAATTGCAGCTGAACTGCACAGTCAGGGCAGGCTCCAGCTGCCTAAGCAGCTCAGGCCCATCCAAAAGGCCACAATTCATTTTTCTCAAATGCTCCCTTCAGTGGGATAAAGTTATAATCAGCCTGTCATCTTTTTTCCACAGCTGAAAGGAGTTCATTGTATCTAATCACTATCCAAGCTTGTAGGGTGGGATACTCAAAATAGCTTTGCTGTAGCTCACCACACAGGTAATTCTCATCCCGTTTGGTAAATCTCATCTTCATTTGGTATTCCCAGGGCAGGCAACACAGATGCTTCTGGGGATAGATAAAAAAAGAAGGAAAAAAAAAGAAAAAAAAAGAAAGAGTTCAATATCTGTGAAAGCCCCTATAAACTTGAAATTGAGTTATACAGGGTATTAATTCAATTTTGTCAAAGTCAATAGAATTACATTTTCTTTATAGAGAAAAAGCACTCACCTGCTGTATATAAATACAAGGAAGACAGCCACAACAAGCATTATCAAGCCGGTGAGCATTTTCACATAGGCTGAAAAACAATTACACTTTGTCACCTACAGCTCCTCAACACTGTTTCCTCCTCTTTCTTTGAATAGCAATAGCAGCAGCCTGCAGATGACATGCAGGAGTGGCATGGGCAGCACACATTCAGTACCTAATTAATATTGGGTATCACAGGAACACCTTGTCTCTACCAACATGTGTCAAGTTAAAGAAATTCATAGGGTACTTAACAGATATGGATAGTTTAGACCCTTACTGGAGTCTTTGGTTTTCCTTAAATGAAGAGTCTGGTCTCCACCTTTCACTTGCTGCAAGGCAATTATCATAAGCAGAAAATTAAGAAGTGGCCGATTCCTTTGAGACACACACAGAAACAAACATACAGGAAAAATATACTTTCAGCTCTTTCAAGAGTTTTAACTTTTTATGCAGTCTGAAAGTTAGGTCTACCCTCTCCAAACTCAAACTTTTTAGCCTTGTTCATTGAGGGGAAAAAATGCATCTTCAGAAATAGTCACAATATTGTTATCTTAACCACCAAAAGATTTTTAAAAATACCTTTTTTTTTAATTTTTTTGAATTCTGGCAAGGTCACAAAGGCTCCTTAAGACACACTTCATTTACCATAAAGGAATTAAGTACCTGAATATGGTGTTTAAATAAAATATGAAGCGTTTCAATGTTCTATGTTTGCTTACACCAGCAAGGCAAAGGTCATGGGATCCCCATCCCGGCTTTACAGACTCACTTGCATCTGAATGAGGAAGGTTTGAACGTTGTGCTCCTGACAGCTGGCAGATTTCCTAATTGCAGAGTTATCACACAGGAGAAAAGGACCACTGCATCCTTCCTGCACATGCAGCACCTGCACTTCTCTACAAACCCACCCAGAAACATTCTGATGTTTTATTACGGAGCCATTTGAATCAAGAGTTATACAACGTCATGTGTTTTTACCTCTTTTGGTCAAAACTATTCACCCAATTCAGTCAGGGTTTGGAACTCTGAACAGCGCCAGTGAAGCGGCACTTTTTGGCAAATAGATTTGTATGAAAAACCATCCCCATTTCTCTGCACAATAATTCTTTCAGCAAAGCCTCATACTGAGTCGGAGTCAAAGGTGCCCTGTGCCATCAGAAACAATACCACACGCCGCCTTCTCTGCACTCAGCATGAACCTACTGCATCGACAGCGAGTTAACGAAAATACATGGGGAAATGTATATTTTGCGTGACATGAAATAACCCAGTTCTCAGAAAAAGATCTTGAAGCACATGCATATACACACGTGTGTGTTTCACACTTGTTTCACAAAGACAAAGGAATCAGAGGGAGAAAAAATAAAATATGAGAGTCAGGTTGAGGACAGGAACCTCATAATGCTGTAATCTGAAGACGGAAACACAACCATGGGGTTTACTTTGACTGTTGCTCCTGGACTGCCCTAAACTATGTCAGATGCCTTTTCTCCACTCTTTAACTATAATCTGTTGAGCAAAGGTGAGCTCCTCACTTGCATGGTTAGAATAGAACAGCGTAGAATAGCATAGCATAGAATAGAAGAATTGGAAGGGACTAAAATGATCACCTAGTCCTCACCATTCAGGGTTGACCAAAAGTTAACGCATGTCATTAAGGGCATCATCCCAATGCCTCTTAAATGCTGATAGGCTTGGGATATCAGCCACCTCTCTAAGATGCCTGTTCCAGTGTTTGACCACCCTCTTGGTAAAGAAATGCTTCCTAATTTCCAGTCTGAACCTCCCCTGGAGCAGCTTTGAAGCATTCCCACACATCTTATCACCTGGTACCAGGCAGAAGAGGAGGTCAGCACCTCCCTCTCCTGTTCCTCTCCTCAAGGAACTGCAGAGAGCCATGAGGTTGCCCCTCAGCCTCCTTTTCTTCAGACCAGATAAATCTTCAGCCTTCAGATTTGTCAGGCTAGAGCACTGTAGGTGAGTCATTTTCACCTTTGTGAGTTTCATCTTATCCATTACCCACTCCCACAAAGCTACTGCCTTCATTTTAAAGCAATATTTTTAAAAACCTTTCCTATCTATGGCATTGCATTCTTTTCCCTTCTTTTTCCCCTCTTTTCCTTCCCCCTTTCCCCCCCCTCTCCCTCAGCTGCCAGCAGCCAGAGAGATCCCGTTTTTAATGATTACTATTATTCTTCATTGTTATTTGTCCAAGCTTCTCACGCTGCTCTGGCTTAAGTTTCTCCTGTTTGGAGGAAACATGACTGCTCTACATTTTTGCAAACCTCTTCCATAATTTGTCTGAATATATTTACCTCTGCCCTTTTAATCATAAAGATCTTGTTCTCTTCTCTAACACGTTTCCTTCTTGTACTGTGCTTCTAGGAAAGGAAGCTGAAACCAGTCCTCTGAAATGCAAGTGCCAGTCAATTTATGAACATCAGCTTAAGTTCTAGACAGAACTGAAATACTAGTCAGTCTTTAGCTGTCTCCAAATTGGATGATTTCACAAAAATAAACATTCATAGCCTGTCCTAAACATTTTTATAATGAACCTTTACATAAATTTTAATTTGAATCTGGGCATTATACCTGCAAATTCTCCTTCTACAATTAACAGTGTGGCTGAAGAAAGCTCTCTCGATTCATTAAGTATCAACAATGTGATGCCAGTCACCAGAGGAGGACACAGGGGCACGAGGGCATCGATCAACTCAGGATGAGAACAGAAAGACTATGGCAGGCTTCCACAGGCATAAGCCCCATCTCTTCCCACTTGAGACATGAGCAACACAAACACAGACCACAAAGAAACTTTAACTCCATAATTAGAAGCAAAGTCTGAGATCTGAACAATGTTCTCTTCTTTTTTTTTCTTTCTTTTTTTTTTAATATTCATGCGGTATAGGTTTCAGACAATGATCTTGTCCATGGAAGGAGAAGTCTGTGGGTTACGTACTCCTCTCCCGGCATTTTTTAGTGATGTATTTCATAAACATGAAGTTCACAAACCACAAAACAGAAAAAAAGGAGGGGGAAAAAGGTAGTGAATTTAACATTAGCTTTTCATTTAATTTCACCAAAAGTAGTTGCATTATCTTCATAATCACTGAAAGTGAAATCTGTAACGCGTATCTAGAATAAATTAAAGTTTGAAGCAAACAAAAAAAAAGGTAGGATTGACTATTCATAGGAACACGGTCTTCAAGCCATAATACACTTCAGTGGAAGACTCTTGCTGATGCCAGTCTGAACAGTCCAGCAGAACAGGAGACAGACTGAATACAATAGAAATTTTGAGATTCGATTTGTAACATGTAATTATTCCATATTTTAGCGTATTATAATCTTAAATTAGCCACCTCAAAGGATTTTAGGATTTCAAGTCTGTGTAGTAGAATAGAAAATTTTACTCCCATTTTGACAGGAGGGAAGGAGGATAATGAATATGTACTACGGAGGAAGATTAAAGTACCAATTCTGCGACTGACCATTTTCAATATATTTACAAGTAGTTCAACATTTTCATCAAGAAAGCTTTTTATAATATAAAGTGGAAATGGGATTGCAAAATGATTACAACTAGGAAAAAAAAAAACTAAAAAGAGAGAGAAAGCTATATACTGGCACATGGAGAGGCTCTTACAAGACACTGCCTGCCACAGGAAAGAGTATGCTGAACCCACAGTCAGGGACACCTCGAGGATTCAAAGCTAATGTGACTAGAACACAAGCATTAATAACTCAATTTTTTAATTTTTTTTTTTTAAAAAGGATACTGTCCCAACAGAAGCCCTTTGGCAACTGCACCTTTAGAGATGGCTGTGGTCCAGAACCATAGGCAGGAGCTACACACCTGCCTCCCCTTCTCTGCTGAGAAGAAAGGGAAAGCCCACTGCCCGTTTCAGCAGCCAGCGGTACCAAGTTCTCAAAGATAGCTTCAAAACAACTCTCTGCCAACTATTTCCATCAGCCCCTTCTCATACAGCATTTTAAACGATACACATGGTTTTATTCATGTACCTAGCCCATACTGAAGCCTGTACTGCTTCAACTAACGTTCCCACCAGTACTCTGGTGGAGATGGTGAGGCAGTCAAGGTCAGGCTTGTTCCTTTGGGCTACAGTCACATCTCTAATTCCAATATAAAGCTACGAGGCCTGAAATTTAGTAACTGTGACAAACCTGAGCAAAGGTCCACTTAATGCCTCTTTAAAAAAAACCAACCAACCAAAAAAAAAAAAACCACACACAAAACCAAGCATCTGGCAACCCAGCCTAAATTTGGGACATAATTGGCACGTGTTTAATGCCTGTCTTCCCAGAGACAAATCTGAGCAAGAAATCTAAACAAAAGTGGAAAGAGGGATTAAAAGACCAGCCTGCCTGAAATCCATCTTTCTTATGGCCAGTGGGGAAATTTTCAACAGTTCAACAGGATTTAAATACTTAAACCTCCTTGAGCAGAAACAGAACCCATAACCTGCAAGGATTTTTTACTCTTTTCAGTATGGGTTCAAATTGTCTGCACCTCACTGTTAAAACTAAAAGGTTGTTCCAAGTCCCAGTTCCAACTCAGAATAAAACCTCCAAGTAGTTTCGAGCACCAGTTCTAGCTCTGCAGCTATCCTTGGTTGATGATAAATGCAGGAAGAGATGAGGATTCCCTTTAGGGGGAAAATGAAAGCTATGGTGACAGAAGCCACCACACAAAACCACAGACATGCCAAGTACCAAGGAACAACAAAAGAGTTTTCCACTGAAAATGGACTGTAAATGTGTAGGAGGTTGGATCTGGCAAGATACAGCATCTGCAAATCTGTGAAGTGTCTGGAGGCTGTACCAGGTTTAGCTGGAATTGAGTTATTTTTTCTCATACTAGCTCATATGGTGCAGTGTTTGCATTTGTGATGAAAACAGTGTTGATAACACACTGTTATTGCAGAGCAATGCTTATACAGAGTCAAGGCTTTCTCTGCTTCTCAGCCACCCCATCAGTGAGTAGGTTGGGGGTAATCTGCTTTAAGGTAAAATGAACCAATTTTCTATTCTATAATTTCACCTTTTAGCTGGGCCTCTTCTAAGTAACTGAACTCTGAAATTAGCAGCACATTGTTCAGAAACTGTTTGCTCTCAGTGATAAGACCTGATTATACCAAGGAATGGTGCAGAGAGGCCCTTGCTTATCCTTATTGCTAGAACAAGCAAGGTCGGGTAATTTCATTTATTTGCCCCATTGGAGGGTTGGAAGCAGAAAAGTGTAGAGAGGTCACACCTGTAGGGAGGAGTGGACAGGACAGGTGACCCAAACCTGACCAACAGGATATTCCATCCCACCCACATCATGCTCAGTATAAAAGCTGAGGGATCAAAGGGTCAACTCACTTTCTCCGATAGCTGATGGCCAAGGAGGACCCTGTCTGTTCACCTGCCTTTGATCCCTCTCCGAGCTTTCCTGACTCTAGATCTAGAATCCAGCTCCTGTCGATCATTGAGTCCAGTCTGGGACTTTTCCCGATACCTGCTGGCAATGTGATCATCATCCTGGGAGCTTGACACTGTTTTGTATGTACTGTACACTTAAATCTCTGTACACATAAATCTCTATAATCTCTTCCTTTCCTCTCTTTTTCTTAGAGGGGGGAGAGAGGGGCCATCATCTGTTATTCTGACTGGTCTAAACCAAGGGAACACAGCAAGGACAGCTGATCCCAACTGACTGGAGGAATATTCCACACTCTATGATGTCCTGCTCAGCAAAAAGCTAGGGGAAGAAGGGGGAAGGGGTTACATTCAGAGTTATGGTGTTTGTCTTCCCGAATAACTATGACATGTGATGGAGCCCTGGTTTCCTGGAGATGGTTGAACACCTGCTTGCCAATGGAAAGTAATGAGTTAAGTCCTTATTTTGCTTTGCTCATGCATTCACCTTTTGCAATTTTTCTCACTTTTACCCTTCTGATTCTCTCCTCCATCCCACCAGGGACAGTGGGTGGGAGTGAGCCGTGTGAGGCNTCCTCTCTTTTTCTTAGAGGGGGGAGAGAGGGGCCATCATCTGTTATTCTGACTGGTCTAAACCAAGGGAACACAGCAAGGACAGCTGATCCCAACTGACTGGAGGAATATTCCACACTCTATGATGTCCTGCTCAGCAAAAAGCTAGGGGAAGAAGGGGGAAGGGGTTACATTCAGAGTTATGGTGTTTGTCTTCCCGAATAACTATGACATGTGATGGAGCCCTGGTTTCCTGGAGATGGTTGAACACCTGCTTGCCAATGGAAAGTAATGAGTTAAGTCCTTATTTTGCTTTGCTCATGCATTCACCTTTTGCAATTTTTCTCACTTTTACCCTTCTGATTCTCTCCTCCATCCCACCAGGGACAGTGGGTGGGAGTGAGCCGTGTGAGGCCGAGCTGCCTGCCAGGGTTAACCCACAGGGCCTACACGCCTACAAATAAAAGGGTGGGTGTCAAGAGGAAGGGACCAGTCTTTTTTCAGTGGTGCCCAGTGTCAGAACAAGAAGTAATGGGCACAAAATTGTATGTAATAAATTCCATCTAAACATGCAGAGGAAATTCTTCACTTTGAGGGTGACAGAGCACTGGAACAGGCTGCCCAGAGAGGTGGTGGAGTTTCAGCCTCTGGAGACATTCAAAACCCACCTGGACATGCTCCTGTGCAACCTGCTCTAGGTGGACCCGCTTTGACAGTGGGGTCAGACTGGATGGTCTCCAAAGGTCCCTTCCAACCCCATATCATTCTGTGATTCTGCAAGGTGGGAAACAAAGGGAAATTAAGAAAATGCCAGTGGGACAGGAAAAGGTCTCAAGAGAAAGGATTATTTGGGAGGATTTTAGTCTTCTTTAAAACCTTTTCCATGATTGATGCTGGATTCAGTGAGTATGTAATTAGTACAGGATCCAAAGTACCCACAGGATCCCACATCTCAAGGAAACTACTTGGGTACCAAATAGGCTTGCACATCTGTCAACTCACTGGAGCCAGGATTCACCTAGATATACCAACATGAACACCTACCCCGCTCCTCACACTGCTGCCCTGAATCTTAACACAAACTACAGTCCTGAAACTCCTGGCCAGGCATCAAGACCTCCGAGGCTCAGCCTGATACAGACAAATAGTAGGAAAGTCCCTCCTCGAGTAGAATCACAGAATGGTTAGAGTTGGAAGGGACCTTAAAGATCACCGAGTTCCAACCCCCCTGCCATGGGCAGGGACACCTCTCCCTAAAGCAGGTTGCTCAGAGCCTCATCCAGCCTGGCCTTGAACACTTCCAGGGATGGGGCAGCCACAACTTCTCTGGGCAACCTGTTCCAGTGCCTCACCACCCTCACAGGAAAGAATTTCTTCCTAATATCCAATCTAAATCTCCCCTCTTCCAATTTAAAACCATTACCCCTCGTCCTATCACTGCACTTCCTGACAAAGAGTCCCTCTCCAGCTCTCCTGTAGCTCCCTTCAGATACTGGAAGGCTGCTGTAAGGTCTCCCCGGAGCCTTCTCTTCTCCAAGCCAGTCCCAGTCCCACATAATTTACTTGGGCGGGCGGCGGAAGGAAATACCGAATACGACGGCAGAATAAAAGCCTACGGGGGAAAAGACATCAACCTGTACCCCAGAGGCCCGGGGGGGGTGCTGCCTACCCTGCCCTGCCCGCCCGGGCTGGCGGCTGCGGTCCCGGTCCCGGTGCCAGCTGCCAGCAGGAGGAGCCCAGGCACCGCGGATGAAGGCACTGCGGCTCCCCGGCATGTCCTCCTTCAGCAGCAGGAAAAAAAAAAAACAAAACACAACACAAAGCAAAGCCAAACCACAAACAAAACAAAACAAACAAACAAACAAACAAAAACCACAAAACAAACAAAAACCCACCAACAACAAAAGAACCCCAAACCGGACACATAAAACCCAAAACCCCTAACGCCACGTATAAGTCCCTCAGCACACTGCAGGCTTTATTCTCTGTTCAAGGAAAGGTAAAAATCCATAGGAAACGGCAGTAAAAAGCAGAGCATGCAGTTTCCTCAGAGCATAGTGAGGATGCTCTGTCGCACCACGAGTGGGATTTTACTGGCTTTTGAGGGGAGATGGATGGGAAGTGGCCTCCCTGGAGTTGGGAGTTTCTTAGTGCCTTCTTGCGTTTAATTTGAAGGCACCAGAATGGGTTTCTCACAAGCGATGCCTCTCTGCTCCTCCTGACTGATGTTTTGATTGCTTTATCTATTTCCCTCGTGTCAAGTACAGAAAGCCTTGCTAAGGGCAGATCGTTCTCCACTCCTTGGGGCTTCACAATAAAGTTCCTACGACTTTATTTTATTTTTACTCTGTAAGCTGTCCTTAATGTACACCTCCTTCGTAGATGACTTCTCCTCCCACCACCGCTCCTGCATTCTACAGTGAGACGAAGCAATTCCTACGCTGGTTAGTGAACATCCACATTTGGAGTCACCTTCTAACTGGAGGTGTTTCCAGAGCCATAGGTAAGCTGTACTCCAGAGGATGCAGGTATTCAAGAACAAATGCAGCTCCGTTTAGAGATTTAGCCTCTCCAGGCTCAGTGCTCCCAGACATCAGTACGAAACCCACGTGTCTCACTGTCTGTTTTGCACACAAACAACATGACTTTGAGATGAATATAAATAAGAGAAGAGGGACCAGCAGATCTCTGACTCCTCCCGTCTGTGCTCCTACGTCATAGCTGTACATGGCTTTTATCAGGATTGTGCTCATTCCAAATGTAATATAATATTTATGACACGCTCCTCTGGACCTAGTTTTGGTTTTCTGCAAATTTGTCTATACTGAAAAATGCATTGTATATATATTATATATAATGCATTATATATATCATACATAATGCATTTTTGGCTTATTCATCAACCCACACAATCCCCTTGTAACACAAAGTCTCATATAATGAAAAAAGATACAAACAAGAGTTTGGTGAGGTGTTCTGTGAACCTCATTTGTTCATCACTTTTAAAAACCTAATAAATCACACCAAATTTCAGAAGCAGGCAGCTTTTGCCAAAACGCTTCCTCTATTTGATATTTTTCTGATGAGTACAGGACTGAACTGTACCATTGCACTTCTGAATCTTGTTTACTGCTTTAGCACAGTTCAAAGCAGCATCATGACTCATTCACGATATTGACTGTTTACATTTTGGAATTATCTCTGATCGAGCGTGCATTTTTATTTCTAGCCCTGAAGACAGGCTGTTTCTTTCCCTGCCACCTCATGTAATGGAAGCACATCATCTACTCTTCGTGCACGTAAATCCAAAGTAAATATTTGTATTCAATGGAGTGTGCTTTCTATAGTGGCAAGTTGTTATTTCTTAAGTTGCAGTATTTCAAAGGCAAATGTTCTGAAACAACTTACTTTGAGTCATTCGCCAAAGCCTGGCAGGAAACAAACAACTGGTTGTCAGTCATTGAGTTCCAGGTATGGTTTAACACGTTCCCCTCAGCCTCAGTACCCCTTTTTTGGCAGAGAAGAGACAGACACCTGTCTGACAGCCTCAGCTACAGCAAATTGCTAGGTTCAGCCTGTCAGCTTATCCCTCACCTATTCCTTTTTTGCAGTTTTCACCTGTACAGGTAGCACTTCTGGAGATAAATCCCTCCCCAAATTGGAGCTGAAGAAAAGGTGTCATCTAGGAGGGGTTTTTTTTCCATTTCGTACAACTTCTCATTTCCATCTCAGCTCAATGAACAGTCATGACATGTCAATGACATGAACAGTCGTGTTGGTTTCATACCCATATAGTCAAATTCATTTGAAAATATTTTTCTTTAAGCAACTGCATTGGCACATCCGAGCAAACCCCTAGCAATGCCTTCTAGTTATGGCTCCAGGACGGCACATGAACAGCCAGTGGGAGTGCTTGGTTCTATCCAGTGGCTTTCATGGACAGGTGAAAGAGATCCGGGTTCAATACCAGATGTGATCAGGGCTGCCTAAGGAATAGTCCTCGCAGAGCCATTGAGCTGAAGAAACGAGATTGCCCAGGCCCACATCTCACAAATGAGTAACAAATTTGGCTAGGGGGAAGGTAGGAAACAAGATGATCAAACTAATGCAGGTTATCACTGCTTTGTGAGAGTTCACCTTGTGTACGTATACATGTATGTACCTTATTTTAGGAGCACCTCCCAATAAGCCTCTATTATTAGTTTTTCAGTGGAGATGGACATGGGGTAGAGGTGGGGGCAGTTTTACTCTGGAGAGAAGGAAAGCCCCAGAAACATTCTGCTCAAGGGTACACAAGGATAAAACAACGTCAAGTAAAGCAGAAGCTATTACTCAACACTGCTATAATCCTATTTGAATAGTTATTTTGGCACTTTACTAGCCATGGCTTGATTTAAAAATGGTGATCTGAAGGCACCCAGCCAGCACAAACCCCATGAGCTCTGTGCAGTCGAGAGCTAGCAGGCAAAGGGAGAAAGAGTTTGAGAACAGGAGCAGATCCTGAGCCACAAGCAGGAGGGACAAAGCACCAAAGAGACAAGAGGATGCATGCCTTTAACAAGTTCCCAGGGCTGGGTTTCAGTCAGCAAGCTCAATTTTGCTCTAATTACCTTCACTCACATTGCAGAGGATATCTGTAAGCCAGTAGGTTTCCTTTAATCAGTATTCTTCAACTTTTTTATACACTTTTTTCCCCCCCCAAACATCCACAACACTACTTAGTGAACAAGGGGACAAAAGCCCAGCAACATCATTCCAAAATTGTTGGGGAGCTGTTCTAAAAACAAAGCTTGACAATTAAATAAGCAAAATGTTACTGGCTTTATAGAGGGGTTTTCAGCAAAGCTGCAAACATCCACGTGACCTTGTGGCTGCCCACGGGTACCATCTCCAGCAGCTGCAGCTGTGCCGGGCAGCAGCCACGGCCACACAGGCATCCACGTCCCCACTGCCCCATAAAACTACAGCTTCTGATGCAGCCCAGCTCCATCGTGTTCTTTTCAGTTGTTTCAAGAGTAATAAGCAGTTGCGTATTTCACTACAACTCCATAGACACAGTTTTTACTCCACTTTCTTGAGGTACCTACAAGGGCTACGAAATCAGTCGGCTGACTCCTCTGCTTCCCGTTCTCCCTCTGTTCCAATCTGAACAATCTTTGAACCCCCCACCAGTGGACTCCACCCACATTTGGCCAGGGGACTGAGTTCTTGAACTTCCTATAAACCAAAGCTCATTACACCCCAAAAGCTCTGTAAATGATTTTCCTTAAATCAAGCTAAAAACAGATGCCACCTCATTAAGGCCAGCCATGGAGCACTTCCAAATGCTGCGAGGCACAGTCAAGGCAAGAGACAGAACAGCCTCACGCCGGCATGTTTTTGGCCTAGGAACCAAGTAATAGCTCACCAAACAGTTTAATATATTACAATGTGCACAGTCACTGCCTGCAAAATGCATGAACGCAGAGTAAATTACGTCACTGCTTCCTAACCTTGCCAGGAAAGCTTCCCTGTGGACAGCCTGGAGATCTGGCCTGAACACGGACAGCACGGTTACAGGCAATGCCACTACATGACTTAGAGTGTCATGGTTTAACTGGGACCACTCGTTCACTCCCCTTGGATGGGATGAGAGAGAGAATCAGAAGAGTGAAAGCGAGGACAGGCTGTGGATGTTGTCTGCCTAGACTTCAGTAAAGCCTGTGACACCATTCTCCTGGAGAAACATCTTCTCCTGAAGATCTGGTGGGCAGGGCAGGGTCACTTTCCTCAACCTGTATTTTCAAAGGCTTAGCTTCAAGTCCAAGGTAGTCACCACACTCCCTCTCTGCAACCAGGAAAGAGTGCATCTCTCTCTCCCCTTCCCAGTAAACTTTTACTTTACTTCACTTCCCATAAGTAAAGTATCTTAAATTCCCAGTGGAAAACTTGCTTGACAAAGTAGGTAGCAGTAAGAGAGTGGATGGAGCGCTCATTGCACTCTTCCAGTGTTTTCTCAACTCAGTCTCATAACAGAGACTTCTCGTGGGAACTGGTAAGACCAGTCCCGTAGCAGTGGATGCTTCTCCGTTCCTCTGAAATTCTGCCTGCCTTGGAGAAAAGCCTAAGATTACACGAGCTACTGATCGCAGCCAGATTCCTTGCTCAGCTTCACCTCACCATAAACCACCTGATCCCATGTTACCTCCATGTTACATTGCGATGAAAATGCCCTCATGATGCTGGATGTACAGACGTTGTGACAAGTCACACGTGCCACAGGCAAGGGCTAAGAAAACCATACAAATCCCACAGCTGCCACTAGGTCAGATGCTGCAGGAACACTTTCAGCTGTGACCGTCTGCTTTTGTTCCACAGGACAAAAGGATAATAGACTGTATTTCCTGGAGCTTGAAAAGCAGCTCCAAAATATACAAAAAAAAAGCTAACTCCAATCGGTCATAAAAGCACACCAAAGTGCAAATATTAACAAATTCAAGGTAGCTGTGACTAGTTTCTGACAAAGCAGAAGCTAACACAGTCCCCTGCTGGAAAAATACTGTAAAAACATGCTATTTCTGTATTTCTCATCTATGTCTACTGCAAACACTGACCTGTCATAGGCTGCTCTACAGGCAAGAGATGCTTAACAAAACCCAAGCCATACACCAGTCAAAAAATTGTTTGGGGAATCTCACCAGACCTGCGTATAACACCACATTGGATATTAGGAAAAGATTCTTCACCCAGAGGGTGGTCCATCACTGGAAGAGGCTCCTCACAGCCTGTCAGTTCAAGGAGCATCTCGATGATGCATTTAGTCATATGGTTAGGTTTTAGGTATTCCTCTGAGGAGCAGGGATCTGGACTCTATGATCCTTGTGCATCCCTTCAACTTGAGATATTCCGTGATTCTACGACACCACGCATGGCACACCACATTCCTGGGACGGGGGGACAGCAGTAGGTAAAGCTTTCTCACTGTATCGGTCTCCATTGCCTTTTGGATGTCAACCTAAACCCATCCTTGTGAACATGTTCTTGGAGTAAAAGCCCAAAGGGGAGCCTGCACGTGTTCAGCAGAGGAGAGAAACAAAATCAGTGAGAATGTTTAGGAACCAATGGGAGCATCTGAGGAAGTTTTGGACCGCTAAGACCTGCACCACGTAAATAACACCACAGTTGTAACTGTTCACAGAAACTTAGTGAACTGTAGTTCTCATTTCCTTCTAACTACACAAGAATTTGATTTAGAAGTGAATGGTGGCTTGAGGGCAGCCACTCAACTTAATGAAAAGCTCAGCAGCTCAATTTAGTTCCAAATCCAGGCTCAGCTCCCCTTCCAAGATGGTATTTAGTTCACGTGAAGTAGAGTGAAAGTGAAATATGGCAAGCCTCCATCCCTTTGCCAGATGACGAAGCATGCCTTGCAGAGCAAATTAATCTCAGATCTCATCTCAGCACCGCTCCAAAGTGCGAATTCCACATCTCTGGCATCCTTCAGTGCCAGCACTGTGGGACTCATGGCGTACATACGGATCCATATGCATTTCACCCACAGCTCTCCCTGATTATATTAAAGAATCCCATAATCAACAGTTGTTACACGCTCTCTCCTTTCCCATCCCTCGCCCTGTCACAACTATCAAAGGTGCCCACTGCAACTCGGTTCTGCACGTGGATTTCTCAGTGTCCTAGGTGGAGCAGCTCCAACAGGGTGTAAATTAGATAGCTCTTGGACAAGCAGCAGCAGTTCAGAGAAGCATAACCCTGCACGGGAAATGCTGGTGGCTGCAGCCACGCACAGTAAAAAGCGTCTCAAGGTCTATTTAGACTGTTTCCTCAGAAATCCATCCCACTACGAGGAAAAACAACAATTTGGGCTGTGCTGGCAGCAGGATACAAGCTGTGTCTTTCATCTGCTTGTTCTACCACCCCAGCCTGTATTATCACCTTTTTCAGTTCCCGGTTCAGTGCTACCTGAAGGAAGAGGGGCCAACATGGCCAATTCCTTTCCCTCTCATTCCCAGTTTAAAAGACTTCTGTAGCTCTCTCCTGACAGCACCCACATCTCCCTCCAAACTATCAGTCTTTCTCCTTCCACCCCCAAATGCTGAAGCCATTGATTAACACAGAAGGTCAGTGCCCCAGAAAAGCATTTTTAAGAGCACAACAGTGAGGAAAAAAAACCCCAAACACTGAGAAACAATCCCGTGAAGATCCAGCTTAGAGAAGAAGGGAGGGATGAGGTGCTCCAGGTGCTGGAGCAGGCTCCCCTGAAGCCCAAGGAGATCACAGGGAAGCAGGATTTTTCTCTGCAGCCTGTGGAGGACCACACTGGAGCAGACATTCCCACTACAGCCCTTGGGGGAAGCCATGCAGGAGCAGGTGCCCTGAAGAAAGTTGCATCACTTGGGAAGCCCAAACTGGAGACAGCTTGTGGCAGGAACTGAGCCCCATGGGCAACCCACATTGCAGCAGGTTTATTCTGAAGGACAACAGCCCATGGAGAAGACCCACACTGGAGGAGGAAGAAGAGTGAGGAGGAAGGAGAAGCAGTGAAGAATTGTTATGCACAAACCACAACCCTCTATCCCCCTGTGCTACTGCAAGCAGGGTAGGAAGGTAGGGACATCAGGAATGAAGAAGTGAAGCTTATCCCAGAGAAAGAGGTGAGGGAAAGGTGGTTTAGTTTTCACCTTTCATCCTCACCCTGCAACTCTATTTTTAATTAGTAAGAAATTATTTTTGGCTGCGATGGTAGTTGATAAACCATCTGTCTGTCTTTATCTCAATCCATGAGCTTTTCCATCTTAATTCTCTCCCCTCCTGCCAAGGAGGAGCAAGAGTGGTTGAGCAGGGATCTAGCAGCCAGCCAAGGTCAAACCACCACAAGAAAACACATCCAGGAAAGAAAATCCCCCAAGCGCTTCAGAATGGGAAAAGTAAATGAGGATTTCAAATTGTGGGGAAAAGACACCTCTTCAACAACAAACCAAGAAAAAACTTGGAAAATAGATTACTTCTGACTAAAGTCAGAACTGTCCTCTGTTCTTTTTAAGCGTACCTCATAAGCCAAAACCCCCGTATTATTTCATACATCTAAGGTGAGTTATTAAACCCACCAAATACCTTGCCCAAAGACTGAAGCCATCCTTTCAAACAAATTACTTGCTACACTTTCCATTACCTATCCTACCACCTTGCATAAAACAGTATCAACGATCTTCCTACCCTAAAAATCCACCCCTCCAATTTAACGTGGCAACAGCCAAGCAAAGACTGTGATACACACCTACCACAAATTTCAGGTCTATTCAGGTAAATCACGCATGTAGGCAAGCATTTATTTATGCAGTTATGCAGTGATTTTCTAATATTTCTTGCTTTCTTCCCTTTCATTACCTTCTGTCTTTGATCTCCTGCATCTCTTACATTACCCTCGCAGGTCAGGCTGCCAAAGTGAAAATTCCTCAGTGCAAGAGGGTTAAGATCCTCCCTCTTGCCCCTCTAAACAACCCTTGCTTTGTTTTGTGTTCCAGGCATCAATTTGCTGTGATGAAAGACTACGAAAAGGCCTTGTGAATACAGTACACCAACTATTAAATAGAAGATGTTATTTATATGAAAGGTAAAAAAAAAAACAAACTAAAGTGATTTTCTTTCTTAATCTCACAGCATACGTATTAGATGAAACATAACACTTCATAGGTTAGGGGAAAAAAATCATGGTTTAATTTCAACAATGTAGCATAAACACTTTAGTAGTCCATACCGGAATATTATTGTGACGTCTAAACTAAAGTTGAGTTCTCCACAGATACCGTAAACAGACACTCTAAATTCCCTAAATGATTGGCATTAAGAAGGTTTATACAAAGGTGGTCAGTCGGTTGATCTTTAAGATGTCATGGCATGGCGAGACAAACACACGTACATCAGTTAAGTACAGAGAAAATGTTATGCTACATTTTGGACAGTTCAGAACTGAAAGTGCTTCACATCTACAGGATAAGAAATGGCTTCATCTCCTCATCCCTAAATGATGAGAGCAAAGAAATAACCCTTTAATAGGTTAAATAAACAGTGCCCCATTTATCCATGCTTATATAAAGTTTCCAACAATTCAGAAAATCCATGGTGAAATTTACAATCTATATACAGTATAACAAATTGCCAAAGAAAAAAAGTTCAGATATTCCTTGGTTCCCAAAAGCCTGAAGCTCGCACTCTGCACTAGAGACAAAAGTTACCTATCTTGTTTTTAAAAAAATTCATCATCCCAATCCACCTTGAATAAAATCACTCCCTAAATCCTGGTCATTTAATAACTGCTTAATCCCAGTGTTTAAGGCATGTTCATTAGATGTCAGTCTAGGGGTACTGTCAGAAATGATAATAATCACAGGTACTAAGAGTCAGCAAATTTACAAAGCGATGCCACTCTTTACAAGATAACATAAAACAATTGTTATGATGGAAGTTTTTCCTGAGTTAAAATTTGCTAAATACTGCTAAGACTCATGTTTTCCTTTCCTATTTCTTCCTCTAGAATGTCCTTTCCCATATGCCCAATCGGAAATTAAAATTCACTCCGAAAATAGCCCGAAAGTTAAAATGTTAGCAAAACTCTAATTATGTTGGCATTCCCAAATCTAGATTCAGCCATGATGCTATGAATTTGCAGGGTTTAGTAACACTTAGGCTTTTAGCAAGAATATTTTCTAAATATGAAGACAATTATGAATGTCAGTCTACATTTTTGTGCAACTGCAAACAACAGGAAAAGATTTTGGTATAAAAATGATCATAAATTTAAAGTTTTATGAATATGTAACTGATATTATAGACTTTTTTATTTAGTTTTCCTATCCAGTCTGCTCCTTTAGAATTAAAGGAAGGCATTCAATAATTGTAGGAACACAAATTAAACCACCTACGAATATATTCAGCCTTTTCAGTCGGACAACTAATTGTATATTGAGATTCTTAAGTATCCATTCGCACAGAATTGTTCCTCAAGTATGTAATCACTGACATTCTTTCCTATTTTAAAAAGCTGTTCTTGGCTGCAAGAAGTGGATAGCTTTAAAAATAGATTTTTCATTAGATTCAAAGTGTGTATGACAATTCCTACCACCCTAAATCGTCCTGGCTCCAACTCATTAAAGTTCATATAAACATTTGCTTAAGTCTGAGCTTCAAATTTAACTGGAGTTAAAGGGCACTAGAAAATCAGGATGACAAAAGGTGAGTGACTCGGGTCTGTGCTCTACCTGCACTTCTGACTGTCAACTGAAGAAAAACCCCTCAGAAAATTGCACTGTCCAGAGTTTGATCCAAATTCTGTTGAAATCAGTGAAACACGATGAGCTTTCATGGGACTAGGATTTTAAGTGCTCCAACTGAAGCTCACCACTTGCAGCGATACAGCATTTCCTATTTTAAATACAAGAAAGGGTTGCAGTAATTGCACCTACCAGACTAGGGAATAAATGTTCGCTTACGTATTTTCATATTTGTCAGCAGTGCAAATTATGAGTTACAGTATGATTTTTATTTTTGCAAAAAACCCCTCTTATTTCCAGATTTGTTACCATTGAAATCCTAGCAGGACAGAAACCAGCATCACACTGTGAAAACAGGATGGGAAAGGAATGACTCTGCTTCCTCAGCTTGGGAATTCCAAACAGAGAGTCTGACATAGTGGTATAAAAACAAAGCTCTGAACAAAGCTTAGCCTAGCCCATGTGTCTTATGCACAAAGGTGCGCTAAAATTTCATTGTTGTGACCATAAAATATAAATAGCAACAATTTATTCACAAAATTCTGGATTAGATTGATTTTTCTTTCTGCTTTACCAAACTGTATGATCTATTAATTTACCAGCCAGCTGTACGTTTAAGCACGACAATAGAAAATGTAGTACATAAACACCTAAAAATCACAGTCATAAAAAGCAGGCAAGTACATCAGTCTTTCGGTGGCCAAAGCACAAGCGATTAGTCTGCCAAACAAGTGTACGTGAACATAAATAGAATCACTCTATGATTCTACAAATCATGGGCATTCATTTTGTTAAAAGTGGTTTCTACCGTCAACAAACAAATTCCTGTATGTTAATACTGTTCTCAAAGAATTGTAAACTGTTTAAAAATGTATGCACAGACATAAATAACAGAAAAGGATTTAAATACAGTGGTCAATAGGAAAAACGGGGTTTTAAATTTGTGTTGTGTGGTGAGCAGGTAATTTGGAACATATCCATCGTTATCCACAAAGAACTCTGACCTTTCTAAGGTAAGACAGTACTGCCCTCATCTCTAACACTTGTGACCATTATAATAACAAGAAGAAAAAAAAAAACAAACATATCAGCCCTGATACATCAATCACATATGCATTCAAAATTACAGATATTTACAAGAAAAATATATATTTAATTAAAAAGCCACTGAAAAACACGGACTTTTAGTCAGGTGCTGCACTTTCTGCAAAATGAGGTAATTTAGATGCAAACAAATTAAGTTTAGTAGAGTTCAGGATCCACGGTCTCCACACTTAAAGTACAGATTGCTTCAGTAAATGGCTTGACTGTTTCTATATGTTCAGAGCAAGAAATCACTAGATCCAGTTAAATCCTGTTTTGTAGTGCTCTTGATGCAACACTGACTAATGTCAGAAGGCTCCCCAGCTCAGTTTTACAACTGGTCTTTCAATAGAAAGAAAAAGGGGGAAAAAAAAAGAAAAAAAAATTAGTTATAAGTTGGTTTCATCCCAAGATGGATCATTCATGTTCTTTAGAACTTTTCTAACAAGCTTCTCCAAGTCCTTGCGAGCTCTTTGTTCTTCTTCTAATGATTTCTTCATCTTTTTGTTATCCTGTTTAATAGAGAGAAGTATTACTGGTTNTAAATTATTTGTAACATATAAACAAGTTCTCAGCTGAGAGGCTTGGTTTTGGTTTTTTTTTTTTTGTTGGTTGGGTTTTTGGCTATTTTCTTTTAAACAGCTCTTTTCTGACCACACATACATTGTCAACTACAAATACTGAAAGCTCTTCTCAGTAAGGCTGTGATTAGGCGTTCAAAATCAAAGACTTCTACTAAAATTTCAGAAGTTACACATAGTAACTTCACACAATGCAACTAAAAATCAACAAATGGAAACCGAGCTATTTCCTATTTATATTTATAATGCAAGTGCTGGTAACAGGTGCCAAATAAACTCAAATTTTTCTGCTCAAATTTGATCAATGAACAGCAGAATGTATCTATTGTTAATGGAGAAGGGGAATGGAGCAATACATAGAACAAATAGCCCTCTAAGAGCCTCCTGCGAACTAGTTTCACAATCAGAAAAGCTTCTTAAAACTTAATGCAAATTAACTTGCTTCATTAAGAAAGTAAATGGTTGAAAGGAGAATCTTGAAAACCATTATGTTTTCTACAAAGTGTTTCGTGACTACATTTTAGATCAGACGGATGACTATGAACAGCCTAAGAGAAGTCTGAATTTCCAGGAGCACCATCACTCTGTGCATATATTAATGAGTCAGTTCTCAGTTTTAGCACTATCAGGCACTACTGAAATATTGTGGACAAACAGGACTGTAAGGATGTCACTGATCAAACCACACTAATGCTTCCGTTGTTGGCCAAGGTGATGCCAGCAACAGTGGGGAAGCCACCAGAAGATAAGACAGCATTATATTAAGGCCCCAAGATAACAAGTCTACGAGTGTTTTACAAAACACAAGGCTGCAACCCAGAGGTCCCATTGGCTGTCATTTACAGACATTTTTAGAAACAGGACAGGATCAACAGCTGCCTCTTCAACTATTCCCTCCTCAAGACTGTTGAGAACATCAAAAATTTAATTCCTTGTAGATAGAGACTTAATGCCTTTTCTTTTTCATTTATTTACTGCCAGTTTAGGACTCTACTATTCAAGTGCAGTGCCCAGGGAGCCAACAGTTATGAATAACCTACGGAAGCTGCTACAGGAGGGAGCCCACTTTGAGTGGCAACTCTCACCAACAAACATCTACAAATGTCTGTACTAGACAGGGCACTGTTGCACTCTCAGAGAGCCTTTACCCATGAAGCAAGCCCTTGGTCACTCGGGACCTTCCCAGCTCTGAGATGATTTGTGTCACTTCTCCAAGTTGGCTGCACCACACCAATAAATGTTTCTAAGCTGAGACTCCTGATACACAAGAAAATGAACTTGGGTTTTAACAGGTCGTGGTCTTGGAAGATGTGAGATTCTGAAAAGACCATCTATTTGGAAAGGCGTAAGAAAAGAGAGCTGCTGCTTGAAGTTAGGGAGAAGGTGACTTTTTGTTTAGGGTCACACATCTCTGGGGTCTCAGTGAGGCAGCATGCTTATCCTTTCTACAAAAGCAACCAGGCCACAGGAATATCAGTGGGCTATTATGGCTGCTTGTATTAACTGAACTGTATTTTTTTAAAAAAACCATCAAATTCACATCAAATATGGAATACACATGCATTGCATGTTGAAAACAGCAAAAATTAAGTATTTAGGATGCCAACTGGCCTATTTCAAGCACATCCTTAGAAATACTGGGCATACTTAACAGGCGAGTAGAGAATTTGAATTTATGCTTATAGCCCAAAACATACAGTAATTTGAATACAAATCTATTCTACATTAATAGAGGAGATTTTATCCAACTTCCCGAGTGACAGATTTGCTAAGGTCAGATAGCAAATTCAAACACTGCCAAGTGAGGATAATTCACTGCTTTTTCACCTACATGTTAAGCAATGAATACAAGCAGCAGCAAAATTAACATGCTGTGCCCTGACAAGAAAGAAAAAAAAAAAATAATTTTTAAACAACTCATTTGGGATACTTAAAACAAGTTTAAAACATCAGCTGCAACTTCCATACCAGCAACTGGGGTGAGATATTGCAGAAAGAATTTCCCCATGTGAGACAGCACCACCCTAAGCTATCTGCAAGTCATCATTAAAAAAAGGTGCCACAATAAGACATCTCATCTCCCAAGGTTTCAGGAGAGGTTTTTAGCACTGATTCTTAAGAGGTGTTTCAGTTACTGAAAGACTGTTAATAAAGGTCTAAAGAGGGCTAGATATCCGTACAACTAAAATTATCCACTCTAAGAGCAAACAGTATTTCAGTGTGCCTGTAAGCTTATTTTGCTGGTGATACAGCAGAACTGAATTTGCTTAATGCTTTAAACTTTTCACAAGTTGTAACATTCAAAAATAAATTAATTTATACTTCCTAAAACTTAGGAAGACACCTCAGAGACAGTATATTTAATGCTCTTCTCTAAAGTGGTCCTCCAAGGACAGATGACAAGCACAAGAAACAGTGCTTTTTGTCAAATTAGTATGTTTCAAAATAGCTTTTACTTTTAACAATGAACCTCAGGCTTTTAAATCTAGTCCAGAATTCCAAATTCATTCCTATCAAAGTGCAAGAACTTACAAGCCATACTGACTTTTTATAATACACCTTCCATCTTTCCATTTTCCATGTTGCTAAAAATGTAGCAAGTTACCAACCTGTCTTAACTCCTGTACTTCATCCTTTAATGCATATACTGTGTCAACAAGGCTTCTAAAATGAAAAAAAGAAGATGATGAATTACAACAGTTTTCAGAAATAAATGTCTCAATCTATTGTCAGACAAGACTGTTAGATGAAATTCACTAAGAAAAATGCAAACCCTGCAGCTAATTTCAAGCTTGTGTTAAAAAAATTTGTCTCCTATCCTGTTTTACATTCAGTAAGGCAAGGACCTATAACCAGCTTCTGTGACAGGATACACCCTCTCAGGCACATATGGACCTGTCCTGGTTTCTATATTACAGCTTTCTGTAACAGAATTGTATTTCACTTCCAACATAAACGTATGACGCCACACACTAACTACAAAGATGACACCAGTTTAATACTGAAATCCCAGAGGCCTAGGAGAAATTATTTAGAAGCGAAACATAGCACTTCTTGGCACAGAAAGAATAAGTTGCACAGTGGATACAAAGAAACCAGACTACAAGCATTTAAAAGGTGGCCAACTGCACTTAAAGGACTGGCAACATACTCCAAAATGTTCTGCTCCCTGCTGCAAATATACCATACACACATTACTATAATGGGAGACAGGAGAAGGAAGAAGAGTGCAAAGTTTACTGGTTTAATCCATCATTCATTAAGTGTTTTCTTACTTCTCTTCTATAACAGTCTGACCATTACTTTTAGTTTCTTCTACAATAATTTTTTCTTCTTCTGGAAGCAGGACTTGAGGAGCTGATTCTTTACGGGAACCTATTGTAAAAACAAATTACAAAATGAGCATTTCACAAATAGTGCTGGGGCATTTTAAAGATTACTATTTCATTTACTGCATGATACACCTAAATGACCAAGGTGTATCACGTTCCATTTCCCCCTTCCCTCCACACACAAGTAACTAAGGCATTTTTTACATTTGAAACCACAGCCTTACAACAACAACAAAAAATTGTCTGACATTCCTCTCCTGCTGCTGACATAACTCCTGCATCATCAATGCCGATGTTACACTGTTCAACGAACGGTGCACCATTCAACGATCAGTAAAAGCTACACAAATTCATCACAGCTGACTCAGGAAAAAAATATATGTTTAAGTAGCAGCGCTTTAAGCCTCAAGGGCAGATTCTGATCTCACACTGATACAAATTCAAGAAATCATTCCACTCTAAATCAATTATTCTATTAGTAAAGAGCTGAACAGCAGTATCAAGTAACACAGTGATAGAAGCAAAAAAAAAAACGTTAAAACACCTTTCTCCTGGAATACTATAAATGACACAATTGTGCACACACACATATACATAACACAGATTAGACTACTTAGTCCTATAATAAATTCCTACTAAATGAAATACATACTTTATATACAATTCTTTTAAAAGCACTTAATGGTTTGGCAATAGAAATTCAAAACATTCCAACAGCTTCAAAGCATTTCCCACAATCATTACAGTTCATAACATCAAGATAACACATGGATTCTAAAAAAATTTTTTAAAAAATAAATATCTAACAGCCAAGAGACGCGCGTCCATTCATACACAGAGCATGTATTCTAGAAATACTATTTAATTAGGCTGCAACAAGTTACAAACATTTTTTTAAAGAAGGTCTGTAAATAAATAGCTGTCTAAGCATTTGTTCAAAGTTCAAATGCAGTAGATATGGCATTAAAGATTTTACATATTTTAACCAAAATATCAATTTTAATGAAGTACACTTGCCTATTAATTCATTGTAATGAACTTTCAT
>VXBW01003460.1:82821-95450 GCA_013400375.1 Thinocorus orbignyianus | reverse complement strand
CCGGGGGGAGGGCGCTGCGGACGGGCGCCGCGGCCTCTGCCTCGGGCACGGCCACCCGCCGCCCGGCTACTTCAGACACCTACAGAGGGACCGACCCGAGCATCTTCCCTAATTAACTGTTTGTAAAAGCTACAGATTCCCTTCCAAACTCTTCTCCTACAGGAGTTCCACTCCCAGTTCCTGCTATTTCAAGACTGCTCCAATTAGCGTTTTGCACCGTGGGTCCATAAAGTACCCGGTCAACAAGACTTTTCTTCATTTGTACAAAGCTTCTAATTCAAGCAAAAAGATAATAATCCCAAGGAAAAGACCAGACCAGCAGATTTGGAATAATGTGGCGTATTTGAATATCCACATGGACTATATAAAAAAAAAAATTAAAAAAAATTAATTAGAACAGCTTAAGGACAAAGGAGCTGGAAACCAAGCCAACATGCTTGCATGATGCACACACTGGGCTCAGAAGAGCTTAGGCATTACAGAATGCAGATGTAATGACGATAAGATCATGGAGTACAAGTTTCAGTGGAAAGTCTTCAGAAGAAGACACTGCAATAAACTGCAATAAACTGTTCTGGTCACATAAAAAGTAAGGCCGCAGTATCTTAGTAAAGAAAATCTTAGTAAAGAAAATTATCTTAAATAATGTTCTCCTACTACTTGAAATTAAAGTGCTGCTCCAGGAAGACTGTGGCAGCTTCTATCAGCACTGTAACACACGCAAATAACACCTATTTACTATTAACAAAGACTATCTACTTGACACAAGGCACACCTCAGCTTCGCCTCCAAACGTGTGATACACAACATCCCTACCAGGTAAGAATCAAGAAAGTTTCCATGCAAAAGAGAAATGCTGAAGAAAAACAGCAGAGAAACAGCTTTTGAGAAACTAAGGGCATGTTCTGAAACTTGCCCTCTGCTTTCTCTCCTGCAGCAAAGCAAACCTCCCCAAAACAAACCCAGGAGGCCCGCCGGCAGGTTAGCCTGTGCCACACTGAGACGGAACCTCCCTGGCCCAAAGAGAGAAAGCCTTCGAAACCCCAGGTGAGTCAAAAGAATTACAGTGAGAATGGGAAGACACAATGGATTCGCTGTTTAACAAGCTTGGCGGAGGTGCAGACATAAGGAAAGCAGTTTCAGGGAAGTCACAGAGATGATGTACCTCATGTGCCACAGAATTATCAACAGTACACGGGAACAGATGGATACCCTTTCAGCTTCTCATCTCTCAGAGGTGTTCGCTTCAGACACCATGCCAGAAATCACATCTCCTGCACTGCACTGAAACATGGGGCACACATTCAAGTTACCACCACCTACTTCTCCAAAACCTTCACTCATATCAAACAGAGTAAGGCTTGTGTTTAACATTTTAATTTGCCTTTGAGAGGGTAACTGAATATTGGTTTGGGGGAAAAAGCCCACAAAGCTTCCATACAGTCATATGAATGGCTGGAGGGGGAAAAACCTCATTATATAATGCTGAAGAGCGATGCAAGGACAGGGAAAAAAAGCCTTATCACAAACGTCTAGATGTGATGCAACAAGATCCTTCTGCAATCACATCTCAGAACTAACTGAATTCAGAAACTTCCCTACAAAATGCATTCTGAATGCATTATAGCCATCAACAAAGTAATACCAAATCTTTCAAGTTTTTCAACTGTACATTCGTATTTGAAAATGGGTCATTTAAAACCAATAACCTGTTACAGAGCACTGCAAATGAGAACATTTCACAACAGTGTTCAAAGTTGTGAAAATCACCGACAGGTTACCTTTTCCAAGATGTGATAAACGAACTGTTGAAAATACTCATTAAACAGGTGTAAATAAGAGGTTAAGAGAAGGTACAGAAAGATTAGCCAGTATCATCAGGTGTTTGTACAATTCCATATTGCTAACTTTTGTAAAATATTAGATAGAGTAAACTGCAAAGACTGAAGAGTCATCATTTGTTCTTCGGCAGCAGAAGGAAGGTTTCATGAATGCAACAGAAAAAAGAAGTGTGTGTATATTTAGACACAAGAAGGGGTGGGGTGTGTGCACACACACACACAAGTACACACAAAGTACACAATATCACGTCCAGGAGGCTGCCACCGTTTTGGATACACAAGTCCCAAGTGAAAACTATCTTGAGAATGAAGGTAATTAAAAAGCATGCTTTGTTCTGATTAAAAAGGGGCACCAGTGTATTTTAAGTAGGGAACTTCCTCGCCATTTTAAAAGTAGTATTAGGTTAATTTTATACTAAAAATTCTTCGGATACTGTATTTTTTGAACTATAGCTACTCAATTACAAGGCTTAAGCTGCAGAGGACATGTATAGCAGTACTGAAAAGCCATCTTTTTGACTATTTTTGACTAGTACCTACTATTTCTGAAAACGATTTTCCAAGGAATCCACCTTTTCCCTGCTCCCTCTCACACTTGTAATTGTCAATGTACAGCACAACAGAAGGGAAGAAGGTTTTAGCAGGATCTAGTGAAAATATTATATATTGCCCTTACCATCACCAAACCCATACTTGGGCAATCCAGGACACACAATATTAAGTGTATTATGCACAAGTGTCTCAGAAAAGCTTATGAATATTTTTTTTTTTAAACAATATTTTTAATTTCTATTTAGATTTTAAAGGAGATCTCAGAGCCCAAGGTTCTTCCGTTTTGAAGCGTATCAATTTATCTCTCATTGCTCTGGGGAGATGTTAGACCACAAAGGCCTGGCACAGTCAACACCAAACGCATGCCTGCTCCTGCCAATCTGACAAGGTGGGACACAGAAACATACAGCCCTGATTCAACCCAGCTTCTGTGCCTACTGGCCTACTTCAAAATTTTTAGAAGACAGTTCATGACACTAATCATTAATCAACTACATCACACAATTTAGTCTCTATACACTCTGGTTTTGATTCATGAATTATGAATTTTTTCAACCCTTCCAGACACTGTTTTCTTTAGTGCCCTTAACTACACGCTATTTGTTATTTCAGACGCCTCAGGGCTTTTCTTTTCCTGCATAATAACCAAAACCCAGAGCAATCCAATCTAACAGAATATTATAAAACAAGACACACAAAAAAGTTTACTAAATTGAGGCAAATCTCATCTCTTTTCCAAAACACCATCTGTCCAGTTCATCTCCTTTTCATACTAAACACAACAATTTCCACTATCTTCTAGTGACCCAGCCTGCCTGAAAGTGCAGGTTGTTTTCTTCTTGCGCCTCAAGATACTCCCTACAAACCCCTTTTCAACCAAAAATTGAAATGGATTTATAGGAAAAGGATTTATATAATCATGCAATCAGCCATCCTCTTCACGGCTACCTCTGCAGTGAGCCACCAGACCTTAATGCTCAAATGTTTCTGATGCTATCATATAGGTTCTCTTGTACACAATAAAATTACCAAGGGAGTCATTACTAGTGGGCAATACAGATCACCAAATTCAACACATACTACATGGCAAAGGCAGACACACACACAGCACTACATAAACACAAACAGTACTACTACACCCACCAAATTGTAGTGACCTGTTTCTAACCCAATACAAATCTTGTGCCCTGGTTAGCGCTGTTTGACTTCTGTTTCATCACTATCACATTTCCTATTTCTCCTGCCTATCTATGCCAGAATATTAAACATCAACCCAGGGGGTGGATTTGTCTAGCTGTAAAGGATGATCTTTCCAATTTCATAATGTAAGACTAAGAAGGAAGCGTCCTATAGGAGATACACAACAACCACATAAAAATCATAGTAGCAAGCAACTACTACCATGACTATAGCATTCATTTTTAAGTGCAACAAAGAAATTAATCAATTTAAAATGTGAGTAACACTTACTCTAGCCAACTAAAAATTTCCATATTCTAGAGAATCAAGATCCCAGTTAGCATGAAACATCAAAGACTACACTGCTATGCTGCTCTAGTCTTTCAAAGAAAGACAAGCTGAGGAACAAAACTCAGAGAAAAAATAACTAACTGATAAACCCCCAAATTTAATTCTTCAATAAAAATTAAAAATGTCTGATCAATAGCAAAAACCTGAGTAAAAAGCCACTCAGTCTCTACTGTATAATCAGAGAATATCCCAGCATTCACATGACTTACAATTAACCATAGCATTCAATAAGAAAACAGGTTTCTTTTTAAATTCAAACCACCAACACACCAAGAAGCAAACTAGGATGTTTATATTCCCCATCTTTTGAGCTTGGAAGGAGAGGAAGCAGGACAGAAAGCAAAAGCTATGGGAACTATGAAGGAAATGCCTGGAAATTCAAGCTGTACTATAAACAGTTTATCAAACACCACCTCTAGAAAAAGAAAACACAGCAATACGTTAAATAAACCAGTATAAGCAACAACAGCAAAAATTACTGAGATTTGGTGATCTATTGTAATAAAAGAAAGTTAAGTCACAAAATAACTAGTGAAACAATCATTTCCATCATATGTAGTTAAACAAAAATACCGAGAAAAAGAACCATTCTTTAAATACAAATTAAAACCAAGCCCTTGCATTAAAAAGTTCATGGATCACTTCCAAACTGGATTTCACCATAATTTTCCTTTTTGAAAACAAGCAAATAATAACTTATCTCACTGACACTGCTGATTCCCACCCGCTACAGAGGAGTGACGATGGTGATACAGAAATACGTCTCAAAGCTGGACACTGCACCTGAGGTGGTGCTCTGTGACAAAAGCCTTCTCCTTTCTCCATTCATTACCTGGGTATCCTCAGTGCAGAGCCTTCCTTGACACAGGACACCTGAACTTCTACCATGACCACACACAGAACCTGTAGAATGATAAACTATAGTGTGAACTCAAACCAACAGCTGTCCCACACCAGCATTCTCAGATACCAAGTTGAACATGTCATTCTTTGCTATAGTTTGAGCACAGAAAGCTAATGGAGATAAAGCACAAGAACAGTTTGCAAAATAAAGATGGTAGAAACCACAGAATCTAACAAAATAAAAAAAAAGCAAACCCAAAACTTCAAATGAAAACACAGACAACTCTATGCAAACAAAGCAGGGAAAACAGTTCTTATTTTATTTTTCAGTAATGTCTAATTTCCTTCCACTGTGCACAGCACACAATGAACTGGGCTGCATCAGGATCATTTTCCGACAATAATTTAGCCAAGTAACTTCTATAAACATGTAGACGGTTACATCTTAAAAGTCCCAAACACAGCATATTGCAATAAAATGTAAGGCAGGCCACAGGAGGATCAACTAAAAAATGAATTAGTAACAGCACCAGGAAGAAGGGGGGGAAAAAAAAAAGTTATTTTTCATGCTGTAACATATGCTACCACTCAGATGTATTATCTAAAGCAGGAAGCACTTAATTCTGTTCTACAAGACACCATAGATGGGCTCTGTACACTATTACACTCTACTAGTGAAAAAAGAAAAACGAACAACACAAGCCTCTGTAAAGGGTAACAGCAAATCCTACCGAGCGTGACAATTTGGGGGCTGTGCTTCTTTCCTCAGTCTGATTTTGCAAAAACTATACTCTTCACTGCATACTGTAATTGCCAGGCAATATTGCATCACCACTGCTGTGTCTGTGGCAGACACAGGGAAGAGGGTGTGGCATGAAAATGCCTACCTGAATGCAGTCAGGCTCAGCTGAAAGAGGCACCTGCACTTTGATGCGTCTTCACATAAAAAGTCCTGCGATAACTACTCCAATTCAAAGTAAAGACCTATTTTATGCCCAATATTTCTCCTGAATAACTAAATAGTACTAGGGACCAGACCATCAAAACAACCAGACCTAATCAAGGAGGAGCTGGCCTATAAAAGAGATTGATCATGACACAGAAGGCCACTCCGTAGGAGGAGTCAGGACAGGACACATTGACTAGATCTATATACAGACCTCTCCGTCTTGTGCATTGCTTGCGTTCACACATATTTCAATCTTACATAACTATTTATTATTGCCATCTTAATTTGGTTTGTATTCCCGATGACAATGGAGCCCCATGAGGAAAGGCAACCTGACCTGTGGAGGGCCAACACGTAGGGGAAGGCTTGGAGAACCGAGACCCTGATTCCCAAGTCCAGCGCCCCAAGGTACACCAAGCATGGAACCTACCCCTAAGTACGTCCAGCACCACAGAGCACACAGCAGTGACACTGGAAGCCTAACTCACCAGAAATTACTCATTTTTCAGAACTTCCAGTACTACCTTAGCCAAACTCTCTAGTTACTTTGGGGGAGAGCTTTTACAAGTTGTTTTTCTTTTTTAAATCCAGCTGTTTTTTCTTCAGAAGCACAAACATTTAGATCAATGTCAGCCACAGGTAATGTCTTTGACCACACACACACAACCCCCCCCCAAATAAAATGCACAACACTGCAAATGTAAAGGGTCAAGGTCATATTTTAAAAATGGACTTTTCTACATTTTGAAAGTAAGATTTTCCTACCATGGATACCTAATTCAAAAAAAAAGCTATGGAAATCTAAGATGGAACATAGGCTTTCGTATGGTGTTGAGCTACTGCAGGAAGAAAATAAAACAGCACTGAAATTCTTTACATTGGAACAAATATAAGACCTTAGTAAAAAAAAAAAAAAAAATGGAAAAACCACAGTGGCATTTTGACCTTTCTAACAGTTCCAAACCTTCAGTACCCCATTTCCTTAAACTCCCTCCTTCTACATGCCCTGTGTTTCTAGCATCCATTCTTTGAAGTACACATGCCTCCATTAAAACCAACACAATTTACTTAAGCTTTCCCTGCTCGTCAGTTCTCAATCAACTGCTTCTGCAGCGTTGTTACACGAGAATTCAACAAACACCATTAATTTTGTTTTTTAAATTGTTACTGCAACATAACTCAAATGCTCAGACTTGGCTATTGACAAGTCTACCATGGTCACACTCCTGCACAGAGCAACAGCTCTACTGCTTTGCACAAAAACGTCAGTTCTAGAACGCAGCTTTATTTAATGAATAAGAGCACTCTTCTAGCAAGTATTACCAACCTGAGGCACAGCAAACAGAAACAGGCTGAACTGCTGACTCCACAGACCACCGTGTTACATGAAAAGATTGAGCACTCCTTGAAACCTCAAGAAAAAACTTAAAAATTAGTGATATCAGAGCTGTAGTCTGTGCCATGGGAGACCTGGGTTTAGTTCCTGCTCTGTCACAAATTTCTGAGTCACCACAAGCAAGTTCGTCCCTGCCTTTTACAGGTTTTAAAATATGAAAAGGAGCTGTGAGTCTCAGGCATAAACACAAAAGGGAATTAACTAACTCGATAAGGATACTAAATTAACTCTCTAGACCCTATTCAAATTTACTTCAGGTTAGTAATAACTAAATATCATTAGTCACTAAAGGACACTACGTTAAATTATTTAACGTTCCAATTTCTACAGTCAGTAGTAGGCAAACTTCACTGCTTACTTTCCATCTCTGAGCACATATGGGTAACTGCCCTCCGTCCCTCTATTCATTCCAGTATTTTGTACAACAAAGAGACAAATTAGGGAGACACTGGCAACACCCTTCTCACTAATTCTATTATATCTAATCTGAAGGCTTCCTTCTGAGCCATCAACTCCATACTGACGTTTTATGGAAAGCAAGTAAAGCAACCTTTCCTCAGAGGGATCCTTGCACTACAAAAGAAAAAAAAAAAAAAGCATCCCTCAACTTTCCTTGCAAAAATCCAGCTACTGAGTTTTTGAAGCAAGTCCAAATTCAGCACAAAAAGAGCTCTAAGGCAAGGGAATCACATGTTCTTGTATACAACTCTGACCATGTATATCTCAAACACTAAGTAAAATGCACTCACTATTTCACTTATTTGTATTGCTTGGGAAAAGCTTAATGGCACACAAAATTAAAATTCAACCATAATCACTCTGAAGTCAGGACTGACTCTGCATCAGAAAAATAAGCCACAAGATATAATAAATGGATTGGAAACAACAGGAGTAGATGTATCTTTCTGCTACTCTCTTTATCAACACCTATCACTTTGTCCTTCACTACAAAACACTGTCCTCTCTTCTATTATGTAGTTAAATCAAAACGGGAGTCTGTGTTGCAGTGCTGAATCTCAAAGATCAAATCTTAAAAAGGACTCACTATCCACAGCGTAACTAAACTTCAGTATTTTTTAGCCTTTTTCTTTTACGAGAGTGTTACAAAAATAGATTAGAAGATCAAGTATTCAAAAATTAGCAAGTAATACATTTAAATTTTCACAGGCAACTCTTAAGCCTACCTCCTTAGGTATGTATTAAGGAACATCCTTCATGAAACAATCTTTTTCCCCACACTCAACTCCTTTAGTAGACGAGCACCTGTACATCCACGGAAGCCTTATGACTGCACAAGGAACAACAACTTTTCCTTAAATGAAACATCTGATTTTAAAATAAACCTGTTTAGGGTAGCAGCTGCTTTTAATATACATAAAAGTGCTCTTAAAATTACTGCTTTACAGGTGCTCTTTTAGAAGAATGTCCGTCTCAACTTCTACTAGGGAGTGCATACTTTTTATTTGTAAAATTTCCTTTCTAATGATTATACTCGACCTAACACAAAGCCAGACTAAAATTTTATAGTACATCAACATCTGCCAGCCAAATTATTCCCTAGTCACACCTGTGCAACCAGTCTTCAAATTACATCTTTACTGTACTTGCATAATCACACAGATATCGGCCACATAGAGGTGAACTCTACAAAAATTAACTCTCAACAGTGTGACATCTTTACGTGCAAAAAAGGTGGAAAATTCCTGTAAACAGAAGTAATTTTGTTATTCTAATGATTTACATATTACATACATATGTGTGGACATGTATTTCAAAATAAACGATCACTCAGAAATTAAACATTAGTTAAACAGAGCATTTTCACAGCTTTTACAAGACAACTACCGCACACAAGGAGGAGGAAAGGAACAAGATTTAAGGTTCATATATAGACAGAAGTGAACAAATTTACTAGCTTTAGAGTAGCTCTACTAGACTTAAAGTTAGCTTTAGTTAAACATGAGAGGTTTATCTTTTACACCTTAAGTGGAGTTATGTATGTGTCAATGTACAAATGCGTATTGAAGATTAAAGAAGGTTACAATATCTGATCAAAGATAGCAAGATATGAGTCCTATATCCAGTCAAAAAAATTACAGGAGCTAGCGTTTCAAAAATTAAGAAGTAAAAACCAGAGAGTCCATTTTCACAGGTCTGAGGACAGGATTAAGGTCCTGGTTCTAAGCTGATATACAGAGTTACAGTCATTACTTTTCAAAGAGAAAGCAGCAACATTACATGTTGGAAAGGTTCTTAAATGTTTTAATAGCATTTTTAAGAACTGCTCAGAGTATTTCTTAAGAGCTTTCAGATACCATCACAATTAACTGAAGAAAACGGTTCACCTACAGCCCACAGAAAAACCCAGCAGATACAGGCTCCACAACTCCAGGGACTCACACACAGTATGTTGGAGTGCAAGTCCATCATTTCTACAACAAGCAAAAGCAAGCTGCCACCAAAAGGCATGGTCGTGCTGCCTGCCTTTTCCCCAATTAGTTGTCTTTCTCTTTAAGGAAACGTATTCAGCAAGATCAGTCTTGCACAACTAGGTAAATGCTCACACTGGCACATCAGGAAGACACCAAAATCAAGTTAGCAATGGAGGGCAAGACCATTCTTAGCTGTAAGACTGCACTTACACTATCTGGAGAGCACCCACAATGACAGAAGATGACATCTCTTGCAGCAGCACTGGCTCTAACGTTACCATGCAGAAAGCTGCTCTGCAAAGTGAACCAGATGATAGCTACCAGTTCCCCCGCAGGCAACTAGTTTTCAACTCAACTTGTGACTAAAACCAGCCCATTTCACAGTCACATTGGTGACAGCCACGTTGCAAGTCACCACTGGCAGCCTGAACAGAAACCGTCTTCATCTGCTGCAGAACTCTACTCTGGATATGCCACAGCTTGTTCAGTGCTGCCTGCATCTTCCATTATTTCTTCTTTCCTAAGACTGACGTGTTAAAAGCAACTGACCACACATTTCAGAAACAATACTAAGCGACTTTTAGAAAAATTGCAGAAAAGACTAACTTTCACAACCCACTTCAAACTAGTACCTACATCACGTTTCAGCATAAAGCAACATGTACTAAGATTTACAAAACAGAACTTAAAAATCCTAATATTTCAGTTGCCATCTCCTTGCAAGACAGAAGACACAGAACCTTCCCTAATGAAAGATCTGCAGAGATGACAAAGACAAACCTTTTAATACACCTACCTGTCTAAGCTAGACACCAGCTCTAGGGATTCTGATGTAAAGGAATTTATTTTCAAGCTTTTCTTCCCCTAATTTAATATTAAATTGTTTTAAAACACTCCTACTCCAGCTTAAGCCTTTTTCAACCTTCTGACAATCTGTACATGAGCGGAATTTAACATACCGTTTTCCTTTGTATATAGTTTACTTTTGACATATTTCATCTGAACACTTACTTGAAAATAACTCTTAAAAAGCATGGCATTCTAAATGCTCCTCCTTGACTGCACTCAAAAAAACAAACACAACCACTGAAAAGCCACTGTGGTCTTTCATCAAAGACTAAATGAATTTTTTCTCTGTTTAGTACTATATGCAAGAACTGTAGGAAAGAACTTTAAAATATTAACTTCATGCCACGCAAACCAAAGTTCAAAGAACCGCTGTTTCACTTTAAAAGAGCTGATGACTAATTCTTTAAGCAGTAGAAGTTATCACTATGCTCTCCTTGGTTTTCTTCATGTCTCAGCAAGGTCATCAATTGTTACAGAAAAGATATCAATCTGTTTCTAGATAAGGCAAACAAAAAAGGAAATGGTCAACAACTGTCAAGATGAATCTGTTGCATTTTCAAGATCATTCAATGTAGGAATACATCCACAACAATTTCTTAAAATGCATTTCCAGATTGAAAAGGACAAATACAGTCTACACCATTCCAATAATATTTTACTTCCCCCACTGAAAACACAGTCAACCTCAGTTTCCATATTCAGCTTCTACAAAGGGAAACAAGTCAAAATCAAAAGTGCACCATTTGGTTAACTGTAATCATCTAGGACTTTATCTGATTAAAGTACTGTGGAATTAGTAACCAAATCTCTCATGATTCCTGTGGTAACACAAAGAATCACCATTTTATAGATTAACTCCGCAGGCACATATTTAAAATCATTGACTTGGGCATTACAGAAACACAGTATGTAGCCCGGATCAGAACTACAACATATATACGTATACAAAGTGTGGCATTAAACCTGAGTATTAATGGGGCATTAATGCTAGGTTTTGTCTTCTTGCTTCACCTAGTCTAGTGAACAGCTGAACTCACTATAGCACGGTATAAAACAACCATAAAGCAGAACATCTATTTGGCAAAACTCAGCCCAAGTGCTAAAGCTGACAATGACCACACCACCAACACTATTACAAGAAGAAAAATAAAGCAAAGCTATTCTAACTTAAAATTAAGAACATCATGTTTCCCATAGGAATGCATGTATAGTCTTCCAGAACATTTCATGTGAAAACCAGAGTTCATAAAACTGTCCTACTTGACTTCTTTGAGTTTTCAGACTAAAAAAAGTGTTGCTTTTTACGTGAACGTGCTCATGCTGCCACCTCTTCTGCATAAGAGGCAGGCGTCAGACATCTGAGCAGTACCTCTTTCTCAATTCACAGCAAGCAGACAGCAGCAACTATACCCAAACCTAAGTATGGAAAGTACTTGTGTTATTTAGAACATTTACTTTCCTCAGTTCACACCTACTTAGCTGGAGCCACTGAATTTCTGAGCTAACTACAGTCTAATTAGATTGTAGCATTAAAACCTTATCAACAGATATGACAGATAAATGGACAAGATACTTTGACATAACATGCACTTCCAGGACCAAAACGCTCATCATTTCATCAGTTTCAGAATTCTTGGGTCACAACAGATGCTAAAACTGCATCACTGATGGATGACTCTCCTCCTGGAGCTTTCCTGTATAATTGTTCACTATTCTGAAGAGTGCTAACGCTATTTAAGAGTATTAGTTTCTACTGAACTTAGTGCAATCGCTTCTAGCACTTAACTTTTGCATCAATATTGTAGTGTAGAAAAATGATAAAAATAAAACTAACCAATTTATTCCTTAGGTATACTCCTCAAAGTTATTTTCTGCAACAGATGACTAATCCAGAGATCCAAGTTTTATCCTAAAAGCCCCTGTATTAGGCTACCTGTATTCCAATATCTCAAATCTTCTTGAAAACCAGCTTAAACAGAACAGGGTTGAGAAGAGTCCCTTCCATTTTTTCCTCCCCCTCTGGAACATACCGTGCTAGCTTCACACCTTAGAAGGGAGATAAGCAGACAACTGAAACTATGTCCCATGTGTGGAACATCATCCCATGTCCCTCACAAGCTTCCTAATATCCACTCATCTGCCACATTAAACAAATTAAGTCACTTTATCTATTTATTTAGCATGTAAATAAGCTGCCCCCGCCTCCCCGCGGCCCGGCTGACCTTCGCCGGGCCCCC
>VXBW01003460.1:2827-82547 GCA_013400375.1 Thinocorus orbignyianus | reverse complement strand
CGGGCGGGCAGGCGGCGCGCATGCGCACCCTGGCCGGGCCGCCCTGCTGCCGGCGCGGTGCTGGGGAACAAAGGGCCGCCGGGCTGGAGGGGGGAGCTGCCGGCCCGGTCCTGCACACACAGACGCACAGCGCCTGCTTTCACAGCCGGGCCCGGGGACAGGCCGTCCCTTACCTGCACCGCCGCCCAACCCCGCCAGGGTCCCTCAGCTGCCCCGCGGCCCCGAGAACCAGCGAGGCCGGGGCGGCGCCGAGTCCCGGGACAGGGGAGAGGCCGGGGGCCCGGCCCTCGCCCTCCTGCGCCCGGCGAGTCGGGACGGCGGCCCCTTCCAGGCCGGCGGGAGCGCTCCGGTTCTGCGAGCGAGGCGTTTGGTACCCCAGCATCTGCGGGGTCAGCGGGGCCTGGCGGAAGGGCTGTTGGTTCTGCTGCAAACACTGAACAGAGCCCTGGGAAACGGCGCCCAGCGCAGGAGCATTCTGGAGGTTTTTGAGGGGCTGCTAACAGCAAACCCCTCCTCCCGCCTCTCCTTCCTGAAGGGCTTTGCACAGTTCCAGGGTAGGCTCCCGTCCAGCAATGCCCTGAGCACACTCGTAACTTTCAGCGCATAAACTTAATGAAATTAATGTAATTGCTAGTGTGCTTAACTGTGCTTTGTTGGATTAGGCCCCTGTTCGTCTACTAAAGCTATTCAGGGGTTTGCCCGAGGAGAGCCACTGTTTATTTTATTCTCAGTAAAATATTTAAAAATATGTATTTGCCATCTTATTTCAATTTTAGAATGACTGAAGTGTTTTCTTGGCTAGTTTAATTGGTTAACCAGATGGTTCTCAATATCCTCCTCATTCTTTTTGATGACCAGAAAGCACTTCTTTTTGTATAATATTTTCATGTTGAATCTGCCAAGTCTGCTCTTACTCAGACATTTTTGGGATTAGTTTTAAGGCAGCTTCTCAAAAATACAGCATTGCAGTGATGCAGTACAATGCCTACAAAATCCACTACTTAAGAATCCTCCCAAGTATAGGTAATATCAATTATTTATCATCAAAGCATGACAGCTCCAGGAGCGTAACTTCTTTTGCATGTATTTGTTTCGCTGCACATCTTGTGTCTATGCAGTGGTTATTGAGCCTTTTGCTTTACACATTTATGAGGAGCGATACACATGGCACTGATTGCCAACCCATGGTAGCATTGACTTAATCATAACGTATTTCCTTCAGTATTCAATAAGTATTATTTTTGTCCTGGATAGGAAGGCCACATTCCTGAAGCAACGTGTTGTCAATATTAGAGGGGTTTTTTTCCACCTTTGATTTTAGTACGGAGTAGGGCCAATGATTTGATGTATTTTTGAACATACGGAAGTCTATTCAGTAGTGGAAACTTCAATAAATGCAGTCTCCTATAGAGAACAAGGAAAAAAATTTTCTCTAATAGTAGCAGTTAGTATTTTTAGATATGAGAACCAGAATACTTATCAGTTCCAGTAGCCTGTACAAAGTATCTCTGTGGTTAAGGCTTTGATCTGGCAAACACACACTAACTTTTTGCTGAAAAAGCCAAGCTGACAGAGTCTCAGAGTCCTGTATCTGATCAGTGCCATGCTAGTTGGTCAGTATTACTAAGCATTTGCCTTTCACTGAATAGAAACTAGTTCCCTGAGCAGTGAAGGTAGTTAAGGCTAATTTCTAATGGATTTTCCTGCTATGCCTCTCCTCACCACAGGAACCTTCCACTTCACTTCCCTGTTCCTGCTAACCTTCCCTCTGAAATGCCTCTAGCTTGCCCTCATGCCTTACCTAGCCCTTTGTAGAACCCCAGCAAGCTCATAGCTCTAACTGACCACTGTCCTAGAGAGAGTACCCACCACAGCTGCTACCCAGCTCTGTGCGTGCACCCACTGCTCCACCACCTGGTTCACATCTTCCAGCTCTTCAGCTGGCAGAGCAAGGACTTCATGCTTCCCTCCTTCCCTCAGTAGGGCCACTTATCTCAGTTTTCCTGTCATCCGTCATTACACTTTCCAAGCTGGTTACAGGAACTTTGGTGTTGTTGAGACTCATTCCTGCCTCAAACTGGGGTGAAATTACTCCACAGGTTAAAAATCTAGTGGAGAGAGCTGTCTGGAATAGACCCTATAGCTAGATCACACAAGCTTCATTACTGTAGGAAATGAAGTAAAACAGTCTCAAAGACATATTAAGAAGTCATCTAATCCCTCTTCCTGCTCCAAGCTAGAATCAGCTATGCCTTCGTTATTTCTGACCAATATGTATCTAAAACAGCTCATAAAAATCCTCCTGTAGTAGAAATTTTTAAACCATCCTCTGAAACCTATTTAGTGTCTGTCTGTCCATACCACTGCATTGTTTCTCCCTGTGATAGATAACCTAAAGCTCCCATTATAGCTGTAGCCCATCCTTGAAGCACTTCAATGAACACAAAAACTTTTTTTTTTCCTTCTCTGTTTTTGAAGTCTTTAATCTTCAGTAAATTACATCAGTTCCTTTCTATCTATGGATCACCACTGCAAGGCCTCTGATCATTCTTGTCTTTTCTCTCTGCGTACTCTGCAAGTGCTCCTTTTATTCTATTTTGACTATAATTCTGGGAACTGGACACAGCACTCCAACTGAGGCCCTTTTAAATCCCGAGTAACAAAGGCTGACTCTATGGGGATGCCATTAAATTAGCAGTATCAGTCAATATAATTATTGCAAACTGAATTTAATTGGTTTAACATCAGGTTTTACTAATTAATTTATTGACCTTACTTTTGTACTCATTTTACCTACTGTCACTATAGAAGTGTATAATACCACTGTGGTTGATACAGTTACGTATGTGTGGAGTCCTGTAGTTTAATGGAATTACTGTGTTTCCTTACTAGACAAGTGCCTGTAAGTCTTCAGTTTCATGTTAAGAGGTAACAAAATACTTTTTTTCTCCTGTAAACTTTAGGAAGTATTCTAATTCTTAAAAGTACTATAATTTCATATTAATTTGGTAAAAGGTATTAACTAGTTCACACTATTTATGTGAGTGGCTATAATATTTTGCAATATATATTTGGCATATATATTATTATCGTATACATGAGTGAAAAGTCAGTAGTGATATTTTATGTTTCTGTAAAACGCATTTTTTGTTTCAAGAATGGAGAAAGTATTACCAACACATGGCAGCATTCTCTTCAGATGTAGAAATACCATTACGAATAGATAAACTGGTTAATCAAAATTTTGTGAGTGGATCTGGTTCCTTGGGCAGAAAGACTGCTTCTGCTCATTCACTGTAACACCCAATCCTGGCAGCTCAGCACAGCACCCAAACTAATTTCTAAGCTTGTCTGTAACAACACTGAAGCTAGCAAAAACACACATGCTTAATTGAATTTTTTACTTACAGCATTTTGAGGTTTCTAAAAGTAATGAAGAGTTAATTTTTACTCAGTTTTGAATATCATAGTCCAACTACTTTTTTTAATTTAAATGAGAACTTTGAGCCCTTAAGAAAAATTTGTACTTCATGTCCAAAACACACTTACTTTGAGACTGGGGTAAATAAAGTACCTAAAGGTAATATAGTACACTAATTACAAATTAGTGATTACATAAGTTGCAAAAGGACATCTAAGATGTTCCTCAGAGTACTAAATACAGTATGACAAGAAAAAGGCTGTTCTTCAATGCAAAATGATACATTTTATTTACAAAAATACAAACAAAATATTTTTAGCCTTATTTTTTCTAGCCAGTTAGTATCTTCCACACACACACTAGCCATTTGGATGCATTATTAATCGTTTTTGCTGTCCAAAGTTTCCCAGTATCACAAAAAGAAGGACGACAAGATTTCAATGTTTGTCTCAAACAACCAAGAGGACTCTTAAAGACAATAATACTCATTAAGATGGAAGATCAGTTGCTGATCTCTTCATCCTTTTTTTAATTTCTATTCTTCACTGCCTAGGTTGCTAAACATCTGTATTCCCAGTTTATTTAGGGACTTTCTGACAGCAAGAAAGTAAAATAATAGCACAACTACTTAAAGCATTTCATTAAAAATAATCTTATATTTTCAGCTGTTTCATATTTTTGGACTGCACATTTTGCATAGTAATAAAATTCTGAACTATTAAGAACTCCACAAGAAAGCAATTTTGGGATATGCTGAAGACCTTCTCATATAAACTGTTGAACTAAGCCTAGTTTCTAATAAAATAATGATTTTCTCTGAAATGTGTGATATCCCACTCCTAACCAGCAAAGCCTCATACGTATACAGAATTGCTGACTCCAGTTATTTTATTGATAAATACTTTACATAACAAAAGGCTTGGGGATTTTTTCTTGCAATGCTGCCTCTAACATCTGCAGTGTTCAAGTGATCCCCTCAAATTTAGTTTCCACTAAAAAAGTAAACAAAAAAACCCTTCAAAAATAAAAACTGACGTTTCAGAAGGCAAATAGAGTCCAAGACTTAATATTTAATATAATAAATATTTAATTTTGAAGCTAACATTATGTTAGACAGGTTGTGTTTGATGGTCCTGACATACCAGTTGACTGCATTGAATATACTCATAGAAACTCTATGTTATAGTCTATTATTAATTATAGTGCAGCTGTATACTACATCTTCAAACACTTAAGAGGCAGCCTGAAGAAATACCAGACCGTTTTTCTGTATTTAATAATTATAATAATTAACTAATGTAACTGATCTATTATTTTATAAAGAAACATTTTCCATTTTTGTTTTTGAACTTCATGTATTTGATTTATTTACCGCTTACATCCTTTTTAAAGATTTATATGAAGCTAAAATTGAAAGAGGAGGCGGAAGACAGGTTTTATAGAAAGATTAGGAAGACAGAAGGGTTTTTAGTTTAGCAATGGACACAGAGTTGGTGAGACAAACAAAAATCTTTTTAAAGTTAAAAAGATACTAAAGTACTTAAAAAGTTATTCTGGGTGGGAAAAGATGCCTTGTTACCTCTTAAATCATATAAACATATTAAAGAATATGACAGAAGAACTACAGACTTTAGGCAATACTAAATCTACTAACTCATCAGAAGCTCTATATAGGTTAATACAAGACTTGCCTTCTTCCCCAGCTTCATCCCTCCTGAGAATGGCCAGTATCTCGACATCCTGTAGGTACCCTAGCATGCAGAAATCATAGGATTAGGTTAAACGTATTTTGTCTTTATGTAGCAGTTAGTTAGAAAATATATTTTAATAATCTATCAACCAGTTATAGGCTATCCAGCATATCCGATAGGTCATGGACCTCCACGGAAATATTTAGGATCAGCATATTTCTAGATAATTATTACCTTGCAGTTTTAGGAGGGAAGTAAGCGGCTGTCTGCCAGTGTGGGTGAAGTTATTAATCTAAGTTCTGTTTCAGAACAACAAGCCCTGATTTTTAAGACAGAAGTGGCACACTAGGAGTAACAGAAAGAGCCAGCACAAGCACTCTCCACTCAAGGATCGGTATGAATCCAAGGCTTACAACCATCAAGTTATTTTGCAAAAATTTATAACTAGTCATTAGACAAAATACAATTTCAGTCAGCCCTAACCTGTTTTAGATTCCAACTAACTAAATTTAAAAGCCTTTAAAGCCCATTAAAATCTCCTGTATCATCCAGTTCTTACTATGTAAATAGGCATTCTTCATTTAACTCCTCAGTCAAAAATGAGATGTGCAATTTTAAATGATATAACACTGGAAAAATTCTGTGGACACATAGCACATGATACTATACAGAAATAAATTCATAACTCCTTGGCAATTCAGTAAGTCAATTACAAGACGAAAAACTCATGTAAAAATAGCGTGGAACAGACATCATAACTTTTTCAGTTTTGAAATGTGTGTGTCTGTAAGGCTGGACAAGATAAGAAGGCATTTTTGAGCGTCTTCTTTTGACAAGGTTTTGGGAGGTTATGTCTAGGTGAAAACTTAGTCTTATACCATGGCCTGAAGAACAATGTAAAGGGATAGTGATAGGTAAGTAGAAATAGCATCAATAAATCATCCATTAAACAGGGTTGGGGTGTGGGGGTGTGTGTGTGGTTTTTGTTGTGTGGGGTTTTTTTGTTGGTTTTTTTTTTTAAGTCAGAAACTATTAAAAGATCTAAATTAGTTTGGCAGATAATCTGTATACACAAACAATCAGGTGCCAGCTAAAGTCTACGTGTAAACTCAACACATTGTTTATTTAACAGAAAAAACCCCATCAAACAGTATATGCAAACACCGGTAGCTGGCACAAATAAGTTAGTTTTCCAAGAGGTATAAAAACATAGTCCCATACCAAGCACATTTTACTCAGATCCTGTATAAATTCTTACAGTTTGCTTCATTATATTGTTACCCATGGTCCAGGCAAACAGCCAACATTTTAAACCTTTCTAAAAGGTTTCAATCAGGATACCTGTATAGGATTTAGGTATGTCTTTGGTATAAGCCTATCTATTTATTAAATAGTTGCCTTGAATATATTGGATTGATGGGGACAGTGGCATCACTTTCCTTGCTTACAAATTCTTTTTTTGCTTTTGCAAGGTACCTCTGACAGAGGCTCATGGCTGCTCTTCAAGTTTTCTGATGAGAAAATGCACACTAAACCCCAGTCCTATACCTACAACCAATCTCCTGAAGCACATGATTAAACACCTTGCGCAGATCCTGCCACACCTACCAGTTCCTACTGTTCCAGCTCTCTCAGTACATGTGAATGTTTCATTGTTCCCCTGTTCAGCCTTCACTTATTGACTGTACTCAGACCCATGACCGAGCAGAGTCCCAAACATTTGCCAGAAAAAGAGCATTCTTAGAACACCTCCAAAGAAAAGGGTCATGCTTCCACCCTTTTCTTTCCTCTCTTCTTCCTCTATCCGTACAAACAGGGACAAAAAGTCTCCTGCTTTTCATTTTCTGCATGAATCAGTAAGAATGAGAGCACTACTGTGGGGAAGCTTGGACAAAGATCCAAGGTTTGCATTCAGCTTTAAATGAAGGGTGACTGAGGAGTTGTGATTTTTTCCTCACTACTAATTTTTCAGCAGAGTTCTGGTGGTCATTAAGATGTAAATGCAGCACGATTGTATAGTATAGTAAGGGTCCACTTTATTCACATTCATATTTATGTTTAAAATGCATTTAAAAATCATTACCATTGTAAAAAAAGTCTTGTCACCAGAAATAAACAAACAAATCTCATGCTGGTTAAATATGACAGCTTATATTAAGAATTCTGGAAACAGTACAAAGTAAGGATGTTGATTGTCAGGAATCCTTTGCTATGCAACATTCTTGGTAATTTTACTGGGAGTTAGTGTGAGCAGACACCAGAGTGTAATGAGGATTATAAAATTGGAGGGGGCATCTCACTGAAAAAGCTGTCGGCCACAAAGAAATCTGATTACATGCATTATCCTGGACACTTCTGATTTACCAAAGAAGAGGGGAAATTACAAAAGGCAACATTCTGGTTTTCACACCAGAGTGTCTCAGCATACAGAGAAAGCCTGAAGCATTATAATGTTCTTTGACATGAATGCCTATTTCATAGTGCACACATCTTTTTTCCTTCCTACCATAATATCATTTACCATTGTGGCACCTTCTGCTTCCAGCCCTTCCACAGACTGCCAGGGCTGCACAGGAAAGCTTTTGAGTCACGGGCTTCCTTTTATTCAGTAAGGTCATTATAATGGTGTTATCCCATGTCTCAACAGGAAAAAAAAAATTAAAAAAAAAAAAAATTAAAACACAGCCTGGTTTTGCAACAGGATAATTCAAAGAATATAATATGGCAAGAATAGGTTGGCCATCCCACTTGTCATGGTGACACTGACCATCAATAATGTCACTGTAGTTTTCCCTACTAAAGATGCTGAGTTTTTAATTCCTGTTGTTGCTGGTTGGTTTGTTTGGGGGAATTTGGGCTTTTTTTGGGGTGGGATATTTTTAATTTCTTTCAGTTGTGTTGAGAGAACTGCTCCCAGGCTAGGGTGAAATACACTTTTTTTTTAAATTAGTAGATTGACTCATTAAAGATTAAGCACATACACCAAAGTAAGCCCAAAATTAAATATAAAATCTCTTGGGTAGTTATAAATAAATGCATACTTGTTTTGATTATTTTGTGCATTTACTTAAAAAGAATAGCTCTTGGGAAGATCACACATTTACAGAACTGCCTCAGAGAAAATTTATAGCTTGTCAGCTGGGTAAAGATATCATCTTCCAAAGTATTTTTGGGTGACATGGTAATAACGTTCAATAATACGTTAAACAGAAATCCTTTGCAAGCTGTGCCTGTGTTCATTGTGACACTGTTAAAAAGTTTATTTCTCTCTCGAAATGAATAAAGCAAGCATATCAGTTGAACATCTACACAATGAAATATACAGCCTTTTTCATAATCATGGCACTGCCCTGGCTGACCCAAGAGAGATAAGGAGAAGCACTGCATAGTGCATCCATTACCACAGGGATCCTGTAGGCTCGAACTGGATTCCAACAGACACACCCCAGGGAGGCACTTCAAGACATGATAAAATATAATATTGCTGTCTGCCTGCATGGCCTCATATGTGGCAGGAGGGAAACCTACAATATCACTATCTTCTTATTTTAAATAACAGGCAACTGAAGATATATCACATTAAGCAAACGCTTGCCACAATCTCAGTCTTGCTAGTTCTTAACACATGCTTCCTTAGAGCTTATGAAAAAAGTGGTAATGAAAAAAAAATCCCTACTTTGTTCACAAGAACATAAGCTCTAAAGCACAGAAATTTCTTGCAGCAGAACTAGTCTTGCTGATGGGCATCCTACACATTTAGAAAGTTTGGACGGCTAGGTAGGAAAAGCTACTGCCATAGGAATAAAAACAATCATCTATGTATCCCAAAATACACTATTCGGGAATCAATTTAAAATAAATTGACTCCAATAGTTTCAACAAACATGTCTGTCCCTTTGGTCATCACATTACAGACAATATTTTCACAATCAATACATTTCATCCATGAGCTTCCAATAAACAGTCTTTAGAAGCATATTACAATGGGAAGCCCTGGAATGTGACCTATCCTGGTAACCAAAGCAGAATCTTCCCCAGCTGCACATCAAAGCAGCTGTAAAACTGCTTTTAGCCAGGAATTAAGAGTATGTACAAAAGATCCAACTAATTTACCCTATCAAAATTCTCCTCACCATTGATTGTAGAATTCCTATAGTCCAAAGGTCTGGGGTTTTGTTGTGGAGATTTGGTTGTTTTTTTTAAAGTAGAGATAAATTTTAGTGTATTCCTGGAAAACAGGAAAGAACCTCTAAATTCAGACTACTAAATCTGCCACCCCTCCTTGTTTCCAATTTCATTTTGACAATTTAGCTTCCTTTCTCTCTCTTGAGAAGGTTTATTCCACTATTCAGGTTCAACTTTTCAAATTGTGCATTATGTTTTACAGGGTTGTATATCTTCCTTTTTCTAAGAAACTACCTCAAGTGATGGCCACTGTTGTTTATTTTTCCTTCTTTTTCCAACTGATGCTTACTGTAAGCTCCCAATTTTATTGTCACCTTCCTGCTTGCTATCCAGCAATTAGACATTGACAAAAAGGGTATCTGGAGTTTCTATCAGGGAGAAAGTACCCCTGGGAATGAAAACCAACCCAGGGCTGCTACATCTGCTGAATTCTAGTGGAAATGAATTTAATCTCGTTAGAGGATAGACACTGGGGTTTATTAGTGCCAGAGGCCTTCTGAAGTGTGTACATGCTTGTCATAAATCCTCACAAACTATTTTAAATTTCATTTATCTTTGTAGCTTTCTAGTCTTGTAACTTTATTATAAATGAGACTTAATGAAACAATAAAAACATCCCTTTACTCTGCAAAACTTTTTTCAACATGATTTTATAAATTTTGTACAAGCTAACAACCAACATTAATAAGAAATAGGTGACAGGGGTAATACCTGTTTACGTAAGTACTGCTAAATACATGGTCTCAGCAGCCTCAACTTGCTGTTATGTTATATGTTAAAGCTGTACCCATATTTTAAATGCTATCCCCAAAACCTGTTTACCCTGAAAAGGATGATGAAAAGACCATATCCTAGAAGGGAGATAAATCTCTACAGATTATCAATACAAATTTAGCAAGGAGTTTATAAAGTGCAACCTCTGGTGCTGATGAAGGAGAAAGGCAAGCAAAATGTGAATCTTGCCCCTAAAATTCTTAGTCCAAGTGAGGCACTTTTTAAAATCCTTCCCAGCTTATTATGTCTTTATCTTGAGTTTTAAACTGCAGTTGCTATGATACCAAGATGTAAATATCATGACCTGAGTTAAGCATATTAAAACACTACACAACTAACTAATTTCAGCTAGTCGGCTAAGAAATGCTAGTTTCTCTGCCTTCCAGATAAGTTGCTGCATGCATTTTATTTTATCAGCAGAGATTAGTTTAAACCAAGTGCTATAGCTACATACTAATACCCATATAGTCAAATTACAAGGCTAATGGCAAAACATCATTTACTGTTTTAGAGATCTAACAGATGTTATTTTCTACATCAAAAGAATTATATTATCAACAACATAAACTATAAACCATGTATGCATTACACTGTGTTAGTAACCTACCAAAATTCACCTAGGCAAACATAATCTGGGAAAACCCTTTCTAATACGTCTCCTTTTGCACACATTTAATACAACCAGTACCAATCTTCCATATTCTAGAATACCTTGAACTCAGACAATTACTAAGAACAGAAAAATAGGATCCAAAATCCTGTGTCTCTGTTCCCAAGAACAGTGTTCTGGGGAAGACAGAATAGTCACTGCCTTTCCCCAGATGCAGTTTTTCCCTGTCTTCATGTGTGCATAAAAAAACCAAGACTGATGCGTTTGATTTACTGTTCTTGCAGTACCTACAAGAGGACTAGGAAAAAATCCAAGTCTTCATGACTGTAATTCAAGGAGTAACCCTCCTGAACAACCAGAACATTAGAATGTTGAAGGACAACTTCTCATCCTTTTGATGTCACAGAAGTTATCAGCCAGTCCCCTGGCTAAGGCATACATACACAGTCCACACACAATTGGCTCAGTTTCTGTGATGGAAGACAAATTTAGTTTTCTATAGAAACTACAACTGACCACCTCTTGAAAGTACAAGACACTAAAGCGTATTAAGTAAAAACACATCAGCTGGGTTTTCAGAGATCTTTGTTTGCTTGTAGATCCCTTTACATAGCTCTACTAGCATCAAGTCTAGTTTTGCACTGGGCTAAGTCACATAGGTAAGACTTCTTTTATTAAATGCACACATGCTTATAAATCCTAATCATATGCCAGGGCTTCAACATGCCAGTTGTTCAATGAACATAGTTCGGACACTTCCTGTCCCAAAGAGACTTCTGTGTAAGATGGGAGAGAGAAAAGAGGATTCAGACAAAAGAAAGCAGCAAGACGATAAAAGCTAGCAATATAGGAAGTAGTTACAGTATGTTGACATCCTGATATGGGGGGTGGAGGGGGAAAGAGGGTTTACTGAGATTTGAATGAAAATAACAGTTTTGTGGGTGTGCAAAATCCTCTTCCGAAGCATGAGGTCTAGCATAGAAAAAAGTGAATATTTGAGTTATAAAGGCATGGATCCTACTGTGTTGAGCTTATTGGAGGAAGGATTTAACTTAGTACCATTTAGAGGTGACAGGCAGTAACAGAGAGGCTGTGAATAGATATAGGGAGGAGGATGGTTTGTTTGCTTGATGCAATATGCAAACCAGAAGCATATGACCCCAGAAAGGGATCATATTCTCAAAGTTGCTGTCTAGAAAAAATAAAAATAAAAATTTAGCAAGACAGATATCAGCAGAGAAGTACCAGAATACATTCATTTACTGTGAAGCATAGATACAAAATCTTAGAAATACAGCATTTTCTTATTATTTTTTTTCTTCTCCCCTGGCTGACGTACTGTATTTGTTTAGAGGTAGTGAATTATGGTACTAAGAATCTATCCTCACAATGTGGTTTGGGAAGGCATTTCACATTTGCCAGCTACACATTTAAACAGAAGAATCCCCTGGCATCACCACTGGCTTACACACAGATTCACTTATACAAACTCCATTTTTCATGAGATGCTCACATCAGCAATATACCATTACCTACAGAGAAGTCTTCCTGATTTTCCTCCACTGTTTTTCAGTAAGACAAGGTTTCTGTTTCTGTTTCCTTTAGGTCCAACCATTTCCTCTTTGTTGCTTCATATCCTGAGGCACAGAAGAGCAGCTGATGCCTTTCACTGTATTCCTCTGCTGGCTGTAAGGAGTAATTTTCACGCTTGGCGTGTGTAAGACCTTCATTAGGAGAGACCCGTTTTAGCCAAAAGACTTCTCTCTGCTTTGGGAAAAGATTAGGTTATTTCTTCTGTTATGTCTCTGGCCTCGTGAACAAACTGTGTTACGCCTTCCTCATTTCCTGAAAGTCTAGCCTGACTTTCATCTGTAAGATTGATGATGAAGCTGATAAAGAAGTAGATCTTCATATCACGCAGAAAGATTTGGGGGCCAAACACGAATAGCTGAGCTATAGCCAAATGCATCTCCCAGGCTAATTCATGCATTGCATTTAAAATTAATAGTTCTATCCCTCAGATGATGGTGCAGTGGTAAAGAAAAAACTGTATGGATACTCTGCACCTTAATTTGAGTTTCACGGAAAGAATTGAAATTGCTGTCATAATTCTCTTGTACGTATCTGCCAACATTCTGAGCTATAATTCATGGAAAACCTCCCAAAGGTTTCAATAGTTGGTAGAGAAAGGCTGGAAGCCTTAAGCTATTTTACAATTTTCATCAGCAGTTTGGGCATTAACCCCATTTGATCTCCATCAACACATACACAATTTGTCAAGCATCAGACATGCAGGGAACTCCCCTGGTTCTTATTGATAGTTCTCAGGAAAAGTTCTATTTTATTATATTCCTTTACTGAAACACGGGCAAGGGAACTGCTTTTCCATTTTCAGGAAAATTTCTAACAAATCCTGTGTTAGAATCTCCATGCCTTTAGTGATTTGCGCCTAACAGGCAGACTAATTCCTCAAATCTTTTAATCTCTTGACTAGAAAGTGATTGTTACCTGTAATCTAGTTTATTAACTGTGCACATACCCTTAATTCTTTACTGGCATGAAGTAAAGTATAAGAGGAATAATACATCTTAAAGTCATACATTTAAGTGGTTACGAATTAATTCCCTCAGTTACCGCATAATCTGTCGTATCGTGCTTCTCTTTTCCTCTACATATTACCAATAAGCCTGACTAGGTAAAAGGGAAACACAGAGAGCTTGTGAAGAGTAGAAAGAACCACTGACACTTATATCTGGATATGGACAGCAGTAAATTAGAATAATCATCAACATCCTGATTTTCAACTTTACCCTATTAACCTCTCTATGGGGACTTTGAAGGCAGGTTCCAATCTGAAGAACAGCACCAGAGAGTGCACGGTGAGAAAAGGCTTTCTAGGATAGAGCAAGGCATTGTACAGGATAGACCATATGTGCTCTCTCTCTATTCCAAGACCTCTGTTCATTGTGGTGCAAAATCTGCATTAGGGTCATCACTTGAGAAACAGATAACATCTGCACCTCTTGCCTAGCACATAATTTAAACAAGAAAGTAATACTCTTTTTAAAAACAGAATTGAAGTTACAAATTTTTAAATAATAAGGGTTTGGACTTCATATAACCTGAATGTGGTCTCCTTTGCAGTGACCACAATCTAATTTCACCCACAGTGAGATCTGAAATAATTTCATTACTAGAGAGGTAAAATATACTGCACATCTGTAAATTAATCATCAGGAGTGGAGGAAATATTTTCATATAGCTCACACAGGAAAATGAGATTATGATAAATGTAATCACTTCCCGCTCTATTGAATAGTGTTCTCCAGATTAACAGATCCAGAGTTTTCTGGCAACATTGCACCTACAGCCCCTACGAAAGGAACAGCTCACACTACAAATTAGTATTGGGAAATAACATAGTGATGTTTCAAAGAACATGTTTCTCATACTAATAAATTCCTCCCACACACGATGGCTATAATGTAAATCTTCAAATGTAAGTCAGAGTTTGAACATACAGGAACAAAAGGCATACCCTCTTAAGCTTTCGAGGTAATGTGGGGGCTGCCTCCACACTCCATCAAGACAAAGACTTTGCGAGCATTATATTACTTGCTATCATCTTATTTTAACTCTCTGTATTGATTTGTTATGATCATCATCCTTCTTCCTCTCTGTGTCATCAGTGAAGTTCCAAGTGAACACAGTCACATCCTGCAATTAATCTCTCTCTCTAGTGAAAATTTATGAGATTGCCAATGTTTGTATTACAATTTATAGTGCAAGAAAATGCCTACAAGTGAATTTTATCTGTCAAAGATCTCCAAATCACATCTCATAATTCTGATTTTCCCCCAAAATAAAACTTGTCTTTCTTCTGTTCTGTTCCAGCATTCTTTTTACAAGGGAGAGGGGATGTCAAGCATTCAAAATGTAAGCCAGGATAAATTCAAGTATGCCATGCAAGAACACCTAATCTCACAGCATCATACAAAGCAGAAGTATTCAGCTGTGTTATGATACAGATAACCTTTCCCATTATTTCCCACGAAAGTACACGTGTTTGTTTAAACTAAATATAACCACATCAAAAGCGTATTTCTTCATTTTATATATGTCAGACTGAAGATATTTAAAGCATTTTTTATTGCTATTATTAAGATAAAAGGTATTTTCTTTTAACATGTATTTCATGTACTTAGACATGATCTGGGAAACTGCCCAGAATAAAAGAACTAAATAGATTTATTTACACAGAGATATGCTGCCAACAAGTGTTGGATATGAAGGCCAGAAATCAAGTTCCAATCTTCTGAGTCAAATCCACAATAGAAAACAATGTCACCACTTCACATTTTCTGGAAACATTGTCTGTCTTTTTTGCTACCCATTTGTCAGCACTCCATCAAGCTTCTGCCACAACATAATGAACTGTTAGCTACTTCAGATTATTCACCATTATTACTGTATGATCTTGCACTATTTGACTAGATATTTTTGAAATCTCATTAGCAAAGGTTCATCATTAGTGAAGACTTAGTCCTGTCAAGGCTTGGCCTGTTAGAAAGGCAGGCTGAGCTGTTATATCATATAGTAATTTTGGAAATTATATTAGCTACACTTCCACACCTAGTACAACTGTGTTTATATGAGGTATTTTGTTGGTATGAGAAGAAAACATAATTACTAACAAACATTCACTCTGCTAGCAGTGGAACTAGCCACGTCTAGCCTCTGGACTTGTCTGGAATTTTAGCACATGTGGCACCTGATCACTTACTGTTACAAACACAGTATGAAAGAACACTCCTTTCTTCATGACTTTGATAGAACCTCGAGAGTGGTATGAAAGCTGACAATTTAAAAAGCAGCTGAAAGAGGGTAGAATCTCATAAAATTCATTTAACTGGAAAGCCAAGCAATGTAAATATCAGGTCCTAATCTGGATTATTACAACATCGGGATGCTGTAGTGGGAATTGGGATATAAGAACAGCAATGATATTTATAAATCTGCATATTAAATTAGTATTAAATTCTTTCTAGCAAGTATGAAAACAAGATAAGTTAAAAGTTAGTGATGAGCTAGAATACGTTAACGTAAAACGCTTCTTAAGAAAACATACTCAGTATATTCTGCTCATATCACCAACTGGAGACAGCTGTATAATGTGATACACACAGGATAAAAATAAGAGACAACTACGAAAATACCTGCTATCTTTAACATGCTATGCTTCTCTAGTCCACTGCAGAGATAGCTTAAAGCCTAGAGCTTACTTAGATTCATTTTTCAGAGATTCTAGGAGCTCCTAAGAGGACCTCAAGATGCTGTCAGAACACCTTTAACTTATCTGGAGGTGCACAAGCCAACTGTGCCTCAATTGCTGTTAAATGTCTTCCCCCCATTCTTCCCCTGCTGGTATTATGCTCCCTTCACAGAACCTGAGCTTAGCATGCTGCAGCCATTAAACTTATCTTGACCCATGCAAGAGGCCAGACGAACTGAATACACAGGCTATTTTAATTTCTTTATAGTCAGCTTGTAAAAAAGGTCAGTATGCAGAGTGTGGGTGGGTCAAAGCCCATTGACACAGACAGCAATATTAAACAGATACACAGGGATAGGAGTTTGCACAGGAAATCATAATTGCAGTGCCTGTATCAGAGAAACGTCACACAGCAGAGGTCCCTGCAACTTGTTTGGTTGAAATAAATTTAGAAATAAATTGATTAAAAGGTGGTGGAACTATATTCTTCTTTCTTCTTCCACTCTGCTTTTAAAAGAAATGTAGCGTAGGAACAGATAATCTGGACATTGGTATCATTTATACGAGCATGGCCACATACACCAAACTGCATCCTGCTTTAAGCTAAATTCTGCTCCAAGTCACAGCAAAAGCTCTGTCCATCCCACTTACTGCCTTGTCTGAATACTACTTTACACGTTATATCTTCAGAACCTTAACATTTTTATTTCAGCCACACCTTTTCCCCTTGGTGTGTTCCAAGGAATACCAGCAAAGTTTGCTTAGAAGAAGGGTTATTTATAAGATGCCTAATAAGCAATATATAACACTGCATAGAGCTGTATACTATGATTAATCTCTGTAGCATATGCTTTCTAAAGCACATATATGTAATTTTGGCAAGATACCTAGAATTAATCTTTATATCCTTGTATGCGCAGAAATAAAAGCATTACACTTGAAGTCTCATAAAACATGCCTTCTCAACAATTGATAGATCTCCCTTTATTTCTCATTTTCCAAAACAGCAGTGTATGCCCTGCCCTCTCTAGTATATGCATTTATTAATATTTCTTCTTGAACTCCCATAATGAAAGAGGAGTTTCCCAAAGGAAGGCCTTCCAAATAGTATTCTAATGTCAACTTGTGACCCTGAAGCAAACTAGCTGACATGCCAGTATCTTCCAAGGGTGACATATCTATTCCTCTGATATATGAGCACCTTGAACTCAGTGTTATGTAGTCCAAATTGTAGGGATGACTAGATCGTGATGCAATTCTGCTGATTTAGTAGCATTACATAGAGGTGCACCCAGTTTGTGGAACTCAACAATGTTTTCATCTCTATTTTGAAAGTGTGCTGGAGAAAGACAACTCCCCCGCAGACTGCCTGATTACCTCCTACTGCTGGTGCTCTGACAGATGTTAGTTTTAAAAAATGAAAAACCCCAGCATGCCACACAGATAGTATTGCTTCAAAAGCAGGCATTCTACTGTTTCCTGCACTCTCATTTTTAATATTATTGCTATCTTCTAAATACTTGCCATACTCTGAAATTATGACCCTTTTTCTCCTCTTCCTGTTTCTATCCCCATATTGACTTCCTAACTTAGATAAGGGCAGAGTATAACCATACAACAGATGTTAGAATCTAACCTTTTATATATACAGCACTTAGGGATAATGTCAATATAACAATTAAATAATCTCCTGAGGAATTCAGTAGCACTCTTGCAGTTCCACAAGGTCAGTGAACATGTAGGAAAACAGTATTTTTCCCATACTAAAAGTGTCCCCACTATGCATAAACAAACATTCTTCCAAGAGTTACTCCATTTTCTTCAAATAAACTCTTTTTTTTAATAGTGAAATTACTTAGTTCCTATTCCTAGATTTAATATCCTGTCAGTGAAACAGTTTTGAAAATGTTATCCCGGTCTAATAAAATAATTAATACAAATAATTTTTGAGTTGAAAAATCCCCTCTTCAAATGTAGCACTGATACTTTTTTTCTTTGGCATTTTTAGATACTTGGCAATTATGTTTCTGTGGATGATCCATAGAAGTTAATTGAATATTTTATACTTTCAGTTTCCAGTAAAAATATTACTGTAGGATTTGCTGATTCTCCAAAAGGTTTGCAGATATTATCCAAAACTTTTTCTACTGCTCAGTGGTAGAAAAGGTGAAGAAAATCACTACCCCATATACTATCATACTAGAGAAGAGTTAAAAGGAGCGATTTATAGGAAGAAGGAGCCATTAATCTTCCATTTCAGAAAGCAATAGCTACAATAGTATAGACTCTTGCAAAACATTTTCCCTCTAGCGTGAGTTGTAAAACATACTAAGAACTGCTGTCCATGGGGAAAGACTACCATTATCCTAGCTTTGCTTGTCACAGCAGTAGTGGGGGTAAATGGTTTTGACTGGACAGGAGATAAAACTAGGACCACAAAATTCTACATCCTGAACCTTATTTCCTTTATATTCACTTTATTTTTTTTAATTAAGTCTGTGCTGCAGCAACAGCAGCTAAAAACATTGTTGAGATTAAATTTAGGAAAAGAGCGTGTGTGTATGTGTATATTTGTGAGAGATTTTCACTGGGTAATATGAAACAGCTGAAAGTAGGAATTTATGTGCGAGGCATGCATTCCTATCACCAGTGGCCAAAAACTCCAATCTCATTGGGGCTTTCCTCTGCTGAATTCAAAACACTGCCATTGATGACCCCACTGTTCCTCACCATGGACCAAAAGTCACACACAAATAGGGTTTTAACATGCTCTGCTGGCCAGGTCAATCCCTTTGCAAAAGCATTATGGTATTAGCCTGTCATTTGTTCCTGTATTATTTGTCCAATTTCTATTAATGCTGCATGAGCACAGAAAAGGGAGAGGAAAAGGAAGCGTGATACACAGCTGGTACATCTGGAGTCCCCCATTTTCAGATATACTATATAAATAATGAAGCTTTTCACATGAAAGATGCACTGCCCTGTTCTTGTTGCAAACCCGGCATCAAATGTAGTAGCTTTTGCTCAGTCACAGAAACGTAGAACAACTTAGGTCAAACCCCCTTGTTCAAAGCAGGTATAAGTAGATCTGGTGGAACAAAGCTTTGTCCTGTCTGGTCCTCCAAGGACACAGATCCCATGACTTCTCCAGGCATCTGTTGCAGTGTTTGATCACCCTCACAGCGAATACATTTCTCTTCATCTGGAATCGTAATTTCCTGGGTTCCCACTCACGCCCATTGTCTCGCACCCTGTAGCTGCACAGCCCCTGGGAAAAGTCACCCTCTGTCTTTTCTGTACCTTCCCATTAAAGAGATGTAGAGAGCAATAAGGTTTCCCCTTCTTCAGGGCCAAATAGCCCACTGCTCTCAGCCCCTCCTTGTGTATCATGTCCTTAAACCCCCTGGTTATCTCAGTGGCCTTTTGTTGAATTAACTCCAATATGTCAATGTCTTTCTGGTACTGGGGAGCCACTGAAAGGTTTCTAGTGCTCATGTACCACACAGATGCCTCTCAACTAACTAACTGTGAAAGGTTTGAAATTCTTTCAAAAGTAGCAGTAGAATATTTTACAAGTGGATCATAAACTGTCATACTTTCACATTTTATCTCCTCTATCTTGCACAAAGCTTTTACACACTACAATATACATGATTCAATATATATCAATACAAGAAGCTGTCAAACTTCTGTTTTCTAAAGTCTTTATGCTGGAATTAGGAACTGGAAACTAGGACACATCCTGCGTAAGCTTTACCTTCAGTCACAGCAAAAAAGACATACTAACAAGGACATCAGGACTTTGAAAAGTGTCATAGCTTTGCTGTCCTAGATTTAAAAAGGAAATAGCAATGCAGTGCCTGCCACAGTGAGACTGACTCCTGGGAGCCAGAGTGAAAGATGAAAAGCGACTTTCTAAATTTAAACCTCCAAATAGAGAGATCTTGCAAAGATTTTAAAATGAAACCTTATCCCACTTCTGGAAACAATGATTTTATATATTTTTTAATGTGCTATTCCTATAGAGAAAGATAAAAGCACAGAGATTGCATCACCCTGAAAAAATATATAAGAGGATAACCGTGGATTTCTGTGCTTCAAAAAGGAAGGTGGTGCAAACACCAGTCTTCTCTTTGTTAATATTGAGAAAAGCCAAAGGAAACAAACTTTCTCTTGCTCACACTATACCTTGCAAAGCATGAGTTCCAATGGGGTGTTCAAATGGAGGGACTAGAGGCAAAGCAATGACCTCAATGGACTAGTGTGCTGGAGCAAATACTGCTGCCTTCTAAGAAAACACTGCACAGACCCCTGTGTAATACTGCACCTGCACTGTTAATGCTAGCAGAACACCTCACATTTTCTCCAGTTGGTTTTCTGAAGCGCTGAGAGGATCTCCATAGCTCCAACAGCCAGCCAGGTCACATACAATAAATCAATCAGAAGCCTGCTAAAACATGCGCTCAGCCAATAATATGGCTTTCAGTTTTGCTTCTTCTTTTAAAACCAATGGACACCTGGAGGCAAAAATAGGGATTCAAGACCCCTAAATCTGACATTAAATTGCCAGCTAGATTACTCAGATACATTAGGCCTGCATTGTGGGCACAAAATCTTTGACCTCATTTAAGCTACTGCAAAAACAGAGACACAAAGATGGCTGTGAAAAACATATTTAAAATTAGACACTGAGATATTCAGACAGCATGTGCTACATGCTGTTTTATTCACTGTCAGGGAAGGAGTGCTGGAATAAGGAAGTTTCATAAAAACCGAAAATGACAGTGGCTTTTATAGTGAGAAGGAAGTGAGAACTACTCTAGCTAGCTCCTCAGTCTGTCTACAGACAACAAAAATCTTCATGTTTGTTTTGTACGATTCTCCAAAGAGTTTAACCCCAAATGGATTAGTTATCAGCCCTTGGCAGTTAGCAGGGACAAGAGTTGGAGACTTCTTGAAAACTCCTTGCATAAAAAGTTACAGCTCACATGGAAGCATCTGACCTTTGTTGAAAATCATAACACTGTGAACAGAAGTGTTGCCTTTCCATAACAGGTACTTGCATAACTAGGGCAATCCCTCAAACAGATGAATTCAAGTACCTCTACAAAATACAGGGAAGCGAGACTATAGCTGGAAATGATCTGACTCGCCAAGAATCTCTGTTTATTTTGCTTTCATTTTTACTTAAGGAAGTAATCAGAAAGGTTGTCACTTCTGCTGCTATGTGAAGTGGTTCAAGAACATCAACAGGCCCTCCTTATTTTTTTTCTCACCAAAAGAGGTATTGTGGTTTCTTTTCTTTTCTTTTTTTTTTTTTTTTTTTTTACTGTGGTATCAGCATTTAGCCTCTCACATTCAAATCTCACTTCCTGTAGCCCTTGGTGTTTTCTTCAGCTCATATTTGCTGCTTGTTTGCAGTCTCATTTTCTACCCTTAACTTTTGGGAAATTTAGAATGGTTTGAGTTGGGAGGGATCTTAAATATCATTGATTTCCAACCCCCCTGCCACGGGCAGGGACACTCTCACTAGAGCAGGTTGCTCAAAGCCCCATTCAGCCTGGTCTTAAACACTTCCAGGGATGGGGCCTCCACAACTTCCCTGGGCAACCTGTTCCAGTGCCTCGCCACCCTCACAGCAAAGAATTTCTTCCTGAAACCTAATCTAAATCTCCCCTCTTCCAATTTAAAACCATTACCCCTTGTCCTATTCCACACTCCCTGATCAAAGGGTATTACTGACATGTCTAGTATTTTAGACTTTTGCTATGCCAGTGTTATGCTTTTGGATGCTGATAGATAAAATTAGTGAAGTGCTTCTATAATATAATTATGGGAAAACTATTGAAAAAGGGCTTTCATCTGAAAGACTTTAAGATACCTTGGGGGAAAACCACATCTCTGTAATACAGTAAGCAAAAAAAATTTCAACCTATGCGTAAAATTTGATAAGTAACTACTTTTAACTCTGAAATACTGTCTGTGTCAATATTACAAATAGTTTTCAGGAGAACAATGTAAACAGACAAAACTCCATAATGATCCAACTAGCGGTAAAACCAGAACGAGAGCATGAAATGGGTGTGTGTGTGTGGTGGTGGGTAGTTTTAGTTTGGTTTTGTTGTTGGAGTTTTTAATTCTATTTTTTTTTAATATCTAGTAATAGGGAAAGAATGCAGTGTTCTGAACTGTCATGTTCTTATTTTTTAACTAAATACCCAAAGGGTGAACAGGTACTAGCGTTCTTGACACAGTACTGTTAAAACGGACCTCTGATCTTGACCAGCTCACCACACCACTTTGGAACCTTAGTTCATTATACCTCTGAATAATCTGAAAAAGGCTTAGAAATAAAAAATACTGAAGTGAATTCAAAGGATTTATAGGAGGAAATGGGCAGGAAAGAATCTGTTCCTTTTCAATACAACGTTTAGGAAGAGACAAAGTAAATACAGCACCATCTCAATCATTTAGATGCCAAGAAAAAGGATCAACAATGTTTGAAACAAGTGATTTAGTATGGTTTATACAGTTCACGTATGCACCCACATCCCCCTACAGGGATCTGGATACCAGAATCACATGGACCTTCATCTACTACAAACTGGGAAGGAGGCCAAGAACAACCTTTCAACTGGCCTTTGATGACTATGCTTTCTATCAAGCCAAAGAAAATTGCAGAGGGACACTCAAAAAGTGAACATATTTCTATATGTTCAAAGATCTGGATCGATTATTTTTGTAAACAAAATCTCAAAGAAAAATCCTCATAAGATTCATGACAAGTGATATTCACATAGCAAGCATCGGTGTTCTGCACACTTTTACTGCTATACCATACAATTTTTAAAGGTATTGTAAAAAAATCTAATATGGAGCCCTTTGCATTAATATTTACCATTTGATTTCTGAGGATTAGTATTTTTATATTTTCTCCTTCCTGCCAGTTAGTAAATATTTCTACAGTTTCCCCTAACATTGGAACATGTTAAGTGAAAGTGAGACAACACATCAGAGCAAATGTATCAGAGGCTGGCCCAAATCACCAGCTGACTCTGAAAAATCCTTCTGGTGTGGGATTAGTTAGGATATAGGGTCTTAGGATCACATCTACAGCACTTAGTATTTTGAATTATTGTGAAAAGTACACTGCTGCAAATTATTTTAAAATTGTATTTAGATACAACAGTGAACATAAAGGATACCTGTTCTGTTATGACCAGGCAGTCAGAGTAGAAGTGGAATATTTTAGGATTATCATGATGGCAACAGACATTTATGGTTTTGCAACCAATTCACACTCCTGTAATTAAGTCTCAAAACCTATTGGAAGTAGGATAGACTATGCAGGATTTGCGCCCTATCTGCTATGTCTAAGTAGCTGCATAATACTAACTGCACACCTTCCGAGAACATAACCAGTGCTTAATTAAACGTTAGGTAACTTTTTCCACAATCAGAAAACTTTACAAAATTAATTTGTATAACCTGTAAGATATTGGCATGTCATAATTTGACAAACTGAGATGCAACTATTTGGTTCTTTTGATACAAAGGACTACAACATTGAAGGAATTGTGATAGAAAATTGACTATAGTGGTTTATGCTCAAAGCCAGATAAGCTTAATATGGGCTGGAGTGCATATGTTCAGCTACACCTCTCCCCATCTCCTTACTCCCCAAAAGGCTTTTATTTCATATAGGAACAGTTCCCCATGTTGTTTATAAATTGCAAAATGAACAGGATTTGACCAGGCAACTTAAGTTCAATCAAGAAGGCCCATCACTTTGAGGTTACAGCTACATTATACTGGTAAGGAATTCAGTTGTTCACTAACTAGTCAGCAATATCGATGCCCTTCGTGGTTACTAATACTCATAGACAAAACCATAAATATTATGATCATCAAAGGTTATTTTCTTCACAGGTTCACAACAGTGTTGCTGTTTCATGTCTTATTCAGTACCTCAAAGGGAGGTGCTTGGTACTTCTCTGATTTGGTCACAGAGGTCCACATTTGTTTACTCTTGGAGGAAATAAATCAGAAGTTCGCCAAAGGCTAGCAAAGCAGCTTGTCATATCTGTTATGACATCATATGGCAAAAAAACAACGACAACAACAAAAAAATCAATTCAGAGTGAAAACTCCCACTACCCAGGATAAGAAATTATTGTACTGTTACATCTTTGCAAAGCGACTCCTGAAATCTTTTTGTTCGCCTCTACTACAAATCCTGATTATTACACTACAGCAGCATTCTGCACATGAGCTTGAATTTAATTTTCTATTTTTTCTTAAGATACTTAGTATTAAAGGGTACTTACTGGGTCTCAGTTAGTTGGATTGATGGTAAATTTTATCTTAGAAGAGTCATGCAGACGAAGTATTCAAAACTCCAGACACCTATTGCAGTGCATTGGAGAGAGGCCAGTTTTCACTCACAATGTTCTTTGACTAAATTGAATCCAGATGTTTACATGGAATAAAATATTAACAAATGTCTCCCAAGGGCAGCCAATCATTATTGAGTACTTTAATAACCTAAACCAAAAATTCTTTAAGGTGACAACTAGCCTTTAGCCAAAAGGATACTTTTTCTTATTTTACTTTATATTTTTAATAATGTGGGGTGTATTATCCTAATTTAATTCCAGCTTGTCATCAACAAAATACTTATCTGGGATAATTCTGAAAAAGTTGTACAAGAAACCATCTGTGAAAGCAGTAATAACTTAGTTCTAAACAGATGGTTCCAATTTTGGATTTGCTTTTGGGTTTTTTCCCCTATAAACATAAGTTACAAAAATAAAGCTACAACAAGTAACACAAATCAGATTGTGATCTTTGAGAGAGAGATCTAGACATAAAAGAAAAGCAGTATTTACATTTTAAAACCGCTTCAATAGCCCACCATTTTGTCCCTATAACAATATAGCACTATTTAACAGTATTCCAGTTCTTAAAGATTAAAGTCACAGAGAAGCTATTATTTAACAGGAATTTAATTGAAAGAAATTTCATCTTCACATTTCTTGGGAAAATTAGTTGACACTGTCTAAACAAGAATACAGTTTGTGTCTGCAGCTTGTACACATACAAATCTAAATTCTTGATTTCAAATAAGTTAGCATGAAGTTGATCTGTGAAGTCTTGATAGCATGTCAAGAAACACGAGTTTTCAGCATGTATGAAACTAATATGTATTTTCAGTATGTTCAAGCATACAGCAAGGTAGCGCAAGATTCTCATTTACATTTCAACTTCCTTCTTAAGTAGTTTGGTCTCGTTTTCTTTATTAGGAACTTGCAATATGCAAAGAGCAAAATTATGGTCCCATTTGGTTCTAAAAATTATTTTGATAATTAAAAACATATACTAAATTTTCTAATGTTTTTTAAATTTGTTTTTCTTTAACTTTCTTATATGCGCTTACCAGCTTGTATCCCCCCAGTCCAAATATAAGTCAGTTTCCTACCCTTGAAGATTAAGGATGCCCATTCCCCTCAAATGCAGAAGGCTTAACCTCAAGTGACAGTAAGTGTTTAGTTAGTGTGGTGGTGTGCTCTCCATGTTTTCCCCCCCTCCTTTCCCCTCCCCAGCTCCTGCTTAGGCCATGGTCATCATAACATCAGTGGTGATAAGTGGCACTTGGACTCTGGGGAATGGCTGGCAACACCACCAAAACACTGTCTGGAGAGGGGACCTAGATATTTTATTCCCATGACAATATGACTATAGGTCAATTACCGCACTGTATAAATAGTGGACGGCCGAAGAGCCCTTTGAGCTCTCCTGTATGGCAGTGGCTGCACACCAGGATTGCCCCTTTTGTGAGGATGCTTACTTAAAGTTCTACTCCTCAAGGCTGAGAGATTCCTTGCTGCAACAGATTCTCTGTAAGTGACTAATAGCATGCTAATATTTGAAATCTTAGCTAAGTAATGTAAGGGATTGATTGTGCATGTATAATCGTTTAGACATGAGCCATTGACCAAGTCTGGAAACAGGATTGGATCCAGCTGCACCTAGACACCTCTCTGAGAAGGAGTTTAGAAAGCAAGGGGGTCCTTTCTGAACCTCGTGACTGAAGGGGAGGGTCTCCCTGGCGGCTTGTCTGACCATGTCCCCTGTGCAGTAAATAATCGAGTGTACCTTCCCATCAAATCTCGTAAAACACTGTCATGTTTACTACTAATTTTGTTAAACCACTGTTTTACCTTAATAAATATTTCACTACTTCTCTTTTATGAGTTAAGTTAATTACTCCACCCATGACAATCACGAAAACTTCAATACTAATGCTCCCCAGGCAGAAATTTCTTTCTTCCTCAAGACTCTTCTCTGACAAAGCTTGTCCCAAAGCTGTTGCAACCATTTTGCATGCAATGAATCTCTAGCCTCCTGATTTATAAGACATATTTACCCCATCAGAGTGGTAAAATATGGCTGTATCATGAGTAGAAACATGTCCCAGAAACTTCAGGAGAAAGTATTGTCATCACCAGGAAAACAGTTTATGTTACATGTCCATTAAAATGAAATATATGGACAGAAATGCTGAAATTCTACATAAGGCATAGACACTTCTAGAGCATCTTTACACATAAATGCTGTGAGAAATTAATATAAAGTTCAAAGAATGCTCAAAAAATATCAGATACACTAGAGAGTTTAACCATCCTATTTTATAGTTCCCTAAAACAAGTGATGGAAATATGTGGGACATGTTAAAAGCTTTCAGTGCATTCGTCACGCGAAGAGACAATGGGACATGCAAAAATGCATCAGCTAAGACTCTTAAGTACTATGCACAGGGAAATACTTGTGGCGCTTACCCACTAGACATTCAGAGACCAAGCCAACACAAACACAGATGGTGAAGCCCTTTTCAGACCCCATCTGGTGTCAAATGCAGGAGAAGGTATCAAATGAATTTTGCAACCTAAAAGTACACAAGGAATCCAAATTCCTTGATCTGCTTTGCAACAACAGTTAAGCACACTAAAACAGACAACGGTGCAAGAAGTGGACTTTCTAGTCTTGCTTTTTGGTTTGCTAATGAGGACTTCTTTCAGAACTGTATCAGAGTAACAGGCTCACAAGCCTAATTCTCCATAGATATGCACATGGCTACTACCCTCTCTTCTACTTTACTTGAGTTTCATATCAGTTACTGAAACGAGATACTAAGCATGTTGATTAAAAAAAGTCCAGTGTTATAGTGATATATGGAAGAGATGTCACAGAGTGGATCCTTTACATAGACTGAGTGGTGTTGCTGAGAATATTCTATAGTTATATCATTTGGAGAACAAGATTTAGGCCTACGTTTTCTTTTGAAGACAGATTCTTGATACTTACTACCTGATGGAAAAGCAGTAGCTTCCAGGAACATGCTCAGACACTACAGAGATAACTATAGTGCAGTAGTGCACAAATTTATAAAAACTGGATTACAGTTCACTCCTTCCAGGTTCCTCTTCTCCCCTGAGGATCCTAGCCTATTAGTTTAAAGGGGTTATGCACTCAGGTTCCCAATGTATTTCCATTATACAAGCATACAATCATTCCAGTCGGAAAAGATCTTTAAGAGAGCTTCTAGTTTCTTTCAGACTTGTTGTAAAAGTGTAGTCAGAAATAGATAGTACAACTCCTTTTTAATTGCAGATATTCCCCTCTTCCAAATTAGCAAATCTTGTTTCAAATGCCATATCTTTTAAAGAAAGTATCAGGATCTGCCCTAGTATCTTAATAGTTTCACATCGTAATGCAATTAAAAGAAGCATGCTCAGACCTTAGAGAATGAGGTGTCTGTGCCAAACCTTTGTGTTTAATTAATCTTCATTTCATGTTTAGTACCAGAAAAACATTTATAGCTCTCTGAGAAGTTCCATTGTAGAACTTAGATAATGGGCTGAGAATTGCAAAGGAGTAGGATACTGAGTATATTTATGGTGTACAAGTGCTACAGAATAAAACTAGCAGGTTTGTAACATAAACATACCTGCACTTTCACATATGAAAAATTTCTACAGCTACTCAAAACGGAACTGAAAATATATAATAAATAATAAGAAGAAGAATTTCTGCCTTTGCTAGTAATGACACTCCATCTCCATGGGAAAGACAAAATGTAGTTGAGGTTAAAATATTCAAAAATGATCAGAAATCTGTGCTTTTTCTGTGTCACATTATATAACATTTGTATCTCCTGTTGATTTTGGATTTGTCCATATTTATGCAGGTGCTTTGGTAGGAAAAAGCTTAATCTTTTTTGGCCAGAATATCTTATCCTGACCATTAATTCATGGTACCTTTAATCTTGAGTGAGCCAAGTAAAAAGATCTCATGATTTAGCTTTTCAGTATATGCAACCACTTGCAGTCATTGAACAAAACAAGCACAACAAATGGTCATTTTAAATGAGGAACCGAGAGTAAACAAAATTTTTAACCACTTCAGAAGTTCTTGGTCCCTCTAAATAATAAAGAAAAGGAATTGAAAAAGTTTTATTTGTTCATACCTTTCTTCTCTCTCTAGCTTCCTTTTATTTCTCTTTTAGGATCTTCACAATCCTTTCTTCCCCTCTTGGGCACTGTGGCTACATATATACAAATAAATAAGGTTAGCCAGAACCTAGTCTCTGACCACAAGGACAAGTGGTTCACAGCCCAGCCTCCATGTGCAGGGAGTTGAACACCGATCCTTTGCACAGAGACAGGCCCCCTGCCACTTCCCTCCAAAGCCCAACCCTGCACTGTGTTGCCCCTCAGCCATGCCTTTACACTGCCTGGGAGAGTGCACTGCCTTGGGAGCATGCTAACAAACAGCGTGGGTGACTAAGGGTCAGCATGTGAATCCATGCCCCAGTCTGGCTTAGTTTGCTAGTATAGACTAGAAAATAGCTCGTTTTCTTTCCCCCAGTAGGCCATCTTTTCCTTTCTGTATTTTAGGAAATTTGTAGTCAGACCAGACATCCTCCTCCTGCAATGGAATTTTACTTCTGTGAAATGTCTGGGAAAAGTCATAGCACGACTCAAAAAGTAACAGTTGGTAGCCTCCTACTTAGATCATATTTGAAAACACGCTTGTAGCTGTAAGCTTCTACATTCCTTTTAGCTGGAGCTCTTTTAGGGTTATTGTTTTGCCTAGTACTTCTTGGAGAGCATATTTTCCAGCTGTCACTAAGGAAAAATATCTGGAGGTTAGGCCATCTAGCAGTGTTTTCCTTAGTACACAGAAACCAGGAAAGCAAAGCAATGAAATTATTAAAAAAAAAAAAAAAGACAGGTTTGGCTTGCACACAAATTAAATACCACCAGAAAAGTCAGCATTATTGTTCAGAAGGACCCTTAGCCTTAGATGAACATCAAGAATATTAGTTGATTTGGGTGTAAAACTTAAAATACTGATTTCCACAATGGTTTGCAGCCTTTGCTGGGCCAGATTCTGAAACGACTGATGAGCTCTGATTTGCTTAGGATCTATCAGCATATCTGCTTAGGCTTTCACCTACCATTATAGCATCTGAAAACTTTTTATATACAAATTAGTAAAGTTCAAAATATATTTCATAAAGTCTTTTTCATGTCTTGTTCTTGTGGAGTCAAATGTTTGAGGTCTAATTAAAAATATACAATTAATTTATCAAAATAATTATTTGATGCTGCTTGGGTTTTCTTGGGCTGAAGCTGGTATCCAGATCACATACGTGATTCCAACAATAAGAAGACATTTTCCATGAAGAAGATTTTGCAGAACCTCCCAAAGATGTTCAGTGTCTGGGTTTAATCTGCCCTAGAAGCATGTTTCTAAGCCAGAACCACTGAAATGAAAAAACTTTATTCAGGACTTATGATCTACGCTGTTGCATGGAATCCAGCTGTTGTTTTAGCATTTCAGAGACTGAAATTCCATTTTCAGCATAGCTGTGGTTTGATCTATTAACCACTGTGTCTTGTCACCAAATTAATGAAAAAACCTTGGAAGTCAACATGTTACGTAAATTTAATCCGTACATTTAATCCGTGCATTATTTAGCCAAACGTTATCACTGGAGAAATCTATATTTCACTAAGTGTGACTGCTACAATATATGACATTCTGAACTTTGTTTAGAAACAATCTGAATAGCCCCAACAGTTACAGAAGACAAGAGTTAGAGACGTGATGATGAACAATTTAAGTGCAGGACTGATAACAGGAGACACATCTAGAGACTATGTTTAGTGTGTACAGTTCTCTTGAGAAAGAAATTATGCTGGTAAATAGGAGCCACACAAGAGGCAAGCTTCCTCTTCATAGTAGTATAGCTTTCACAAGGGAGGAATCAATGTCACAAGCAGTTTGAACTTAAAATAATAAAGGATGTTAAACAGAAGAGGAAACAAGTTCAGATGCAAACACCTTTACACAATGCTTCACAGCCCAAAGAAAGAATGTTGCTTTAAGATCCATACAAGTCTCTAACCAAATCACTGGAACTTCTCTGCAAAGTTATCCCAGATGGTCCTTCTTGGCTTGACACTTGACACTGTCAGTCCTTCTTGGCCTGACACTGCAGTAGCTGCTCCAATGACAGGAACGATAAAACTCAGCCATTGTGTTAAGATAACTATGCAGCTAAGGGAGTACATCACCATTTGGAAATTCCCTGGAGAATTTCAGTGAGCCAATTAAATGTCAGATATCATCAGTGTCTAAAATAGACTAGCACACCCTCTTGCAGATGTGCTGGGATGAGGGTAGGGCCTTCCTGGGAGACATAGAAAATGGAACTCATCCCAGAACCCCAAACAAATGAGTAAGGGGTGGTTACAGAAAAAGCCTTATTTTTGGAATATGCATCTTTATTAGTGGTCCTTTATTTATAGAGCCTCATAGCCAGAAACAAAGACTCACTCAGTATGAGAATAGCTCAAGACACACACTCTAGAACTACTACATTCAGAGAAGCAGCAAAAATCCTCCTAAACTTTGACCAATAAATAACACCCTATTTGCCTAAACAAAGCACTTGAAACAGGTATAAAAAAAGTTCTTCAGGATTAAATTTTCATTTATGTGAGCTGTGACTTTCCTCAGATTCTCCTCTTCTGCCTGTTACCATTTCCTATTGCACTAATTTTGTGCTAACTCATAAGCTCCTCTAAGGCATGTTCTGTTCCTATCACACACTATTTAGCTCCCAGTAGGATGCTATGGATAAATTTTGTCATACTCTAGAAACACACCAGAATCTCATCACATAGTGATCACATGAGTATTCCCTAGTTGTGAACAGACTGGAAATAAATATCAACTTTATCCAACCATCTGGTAAGAATTTTAGAGTCAAATTCAAATGAATATTGGCCTTTACAAAATATCATAGGGACAGAATTATGCAATTCTTACGTATCATTCCAGTGAGCTGGGCACTACTCAAATGAGTGCTGCTTTAGAAGAAAATTGTAAATGCATATTAAAGGAGAACTAATATCTATTATCGAGATTATGTGGTAGACGAAAAATCTCCAGAACTATTTCAAAAAATCAAAATGATTAAAAATTGCAGAATTACCATCTTGTATTTGCGACCACTTCATAATTTAAAATGTCGCGTTTTGAATTTCAAAACTTAAAAAGCTAAATTGGAGCTATTTCATGATGAAAACCAAAACTGAATTTGCCCAAGTGAAAGTTTTAATATTTAACCCACAAAGAACTGTCTTTATGTATGAAAAATGTTCTGTGAAGAGCAATTTATTTGGTAGAATAAGGGGAAAAAAAATTTCAACTAATTAAATACATCTTGGGGATATTCTTTCAAAGGCTCCCTAACTGAACCTGCTTAGACTCACAGGTATTTTTTTAAAATAGCATGTAAATATTTGAAAGCCAATAGGATCAAGGTATGTCTAAGTTTTACTTCTTAAGAATAAGCAACAAATACCTATTGAAAAGACAGTTTCCTTCTAATTTAGAAATACATTTTTTCTAAAATGGTACTCTTACAAAAACAAAACAACCCAAAACTTGGTTTCTTGTTCGGGCACTTTCTGAAAGTCTGCAGAGCCCACACAGAAAGGTTTTAAGTGTTAGAGAAGATGTTTTTAATCCCTTTAACAAGGTAGCAGTAATTGCCTTTAGTGTTCTCTTCCAATCAGCAATGTGCTTAACAAGCTTGCTGCTCTGCCAGGTAGCTGTGAAGTGTACCCTTCCTTCTCCCAGGGCCTTAATTATTGCTTCCTGCAGTAGCCACAACAATCCAACCTGATTTTCATTAGACACTGTTGTGGAGTGGGATCTTCTCCTACTGAGAGTGCCATATGGAACTAAAACGCTAACTCTTAAGCAAGTTCTTTGGAGCCTTCAATGTGCACTTTAAAGATAGGAACTACTGCTACCCACTACTGCTTAAACAACAACCTGTAAATTTAGCAACGTTTTCACATACCCAAAACGGAACAAATGGTAACTATTCAGAAAATGCAAATACATTCAGAGCCTGTAAGTTCATGTAAGTATAAATTCACTGATGTTTTCTATGTCCTGTCTCCACAAGCACAGAATTAGAAAGACAGTAGATCAGTTTCGGGTGAGTCAACCCTTGCTGCAGCTTTCTCTCGCTCAAAATCAGGCCATCTACTTGACCTGGATGAGAATTTTAAAAAAGGCCATTCCTGTGAAATTTATCCTAGATACATCCTAAACATTTCTAAACAGTAAGAAGTGCATGCTAAATCCCAATTCATAATAGAGCAAATCAGTTTAAAACCTACACTGACAATGCTATTGATAGAGCTAACTGGATCTGAACTTTCCTAGAACACAAAGATCTTTGAAATCAGTTTTGGCATTTGTCTTGGAAATGAGAATATTTGCATGAACAATAATTTTGGAGTTACCACTGAAATGCATTAACTGGAGAAACTACTCTCACCATGTCCAGCCCTGCAACCCTATACACTGACCTTTCCAGTAAGTAAACAATACAGAAAGTATAAAACCATACCAAACTAGCCAAGAGTCACACAGAAATTTATTCAGAAACTCATAATTTTTGTCATCTCTGACAATCAAATACCATGCAAGTTACTTTATCAGATTCAAAATCTGATATACTTATGAAGTCTAGCCCTGTCAGGGAGTTTTCCCTTTCCTCATGCTAGGAATGTGACTTTAAACAAAACTACATAGCTGAGCTATGCTCCCACATCATCATTTAAAAATAAACCACTAATTGACTTCTTGTAAATTTATTTTCAAAACTTTTCTGTTGATTTGTGTGTATTCTTAATCTCCCAGATAAGTACAATACTCAGATTATAACCATTTACATAATTATTCATAATTAGCAGTGCTATCTGTGTACTACTTGTTATCTAGGACTTTCTGTTGATTACATGTATGCTACAAAGCGGATCTCAAAAATAGAAGCTTCCATTTAATCTCCTCTGCATTACACAGAAATATTTGGCACTTGTTCATAATACATTAGCTTCTAAGTAACATAATAATAGAGCTAGCTGTCTGACTCAGGGCTATTTCTGAAGCTGCTAATTTGATTTTTTTCCAATAAACAGAAAACTTTCCCCATTATATATACCATTATGTGGTTTTTCTGCTTGCAATGAATTATCCCAGATTGCTACATAACTAGATAATCTGATAAGACAAATTTTGTTTGTTTCAAATAACTTTCATTCAAAGCATCCACTACATAAAATGATGAATGTAAAATGAGGATATAATGATTTTTTAATAAACATACCCTATATTTTTGACTGGTTTATATGACAGTAATATATTTCAGGTATCAACAGAGGAGCTGTGTGTGCTCAAGGGGCTACACTAATGCAAATGTACAGCACAGAAATTGTACATTGGCAGCTGAGTGTTCAAGGAAATACTGATGCAAGCTTATACGAGTGTAGTTCTAGATTAACATTATTCTTATGGATATACTTAGTTGGTCTACTTGAACGCTTTTCCCTCTTATCTAAGTGGGGAAAAAAAAATCCAAACTTTGCAGTCATCAATATTACAATGTCCATAAAAAATACTGCATGCTAGTACAACACGTAAATATTCTTATATCAATAATGCGATTCTAGTCTAAGTCACAAATTTAAGATAACTCTACAGCTGTACACATTCTGTCTCATCCTGGACTTGGCCCTGAGCTCAATGGAACGCCTTCAAGGAGAGATGGGGAAAATCTTTTTTTTAATTATATGCTTAAAGTCAAACAGAGCTGTGTGCATTTATAGGGATAAAATAAAAGTTCTATTGTCCAGTGAGCATGTAGAAATCTATTTAGCAAGTCAAAACTTCACATTTAGGTTTTGGTTTCATAATTATTCATTGCAAACTCTTTCAGAACATTAAAGACCAAATTTAAAATTGAATTCACGTAACTTTACTTACAATGATTTTTACTGTAAGAACTGGACTAGCAATCATTACACAATTTAGCGAATGCATTTCTGTACAACAGACTTGACCCTATTCTTCTTTCAACTAAAAACTCTGAAATTAATGGGGAATTTGCTAGGAAGGATGCAACTTTACCTCCTATCCCTGCCCCCAAACTGCCAGAGATCAAGTAACCCTAGAGTTAGTAGTTCATTAAATAACATAGACTGCATAAATAGAAAGTTTGATTGACTTCCAGTTTCTCACAGATGAAATGCTATGGCTGTTTAGTGGAGATGAGTCAGACTCTGTGCAGTGATACATATTTTGCTTTTTAGGTAGCCACAAATCAAAGATGTGCAGTTTCTCCTAAAAGATTTAACTGTTGTTAATAACCTCTAAACATACCTCCTGATTTATATTCAGCTGATACTAAGAATGCATTTGCATTTCAATAATAAAGTCCAAAAGAACCAGAGAATTTACCTCAATTACTGAACTCATATCTCCCATCGTTTGTTACAACCAAATTATCAGCTTTTCAAAATATGTAAACAATTCCTGCCAGAGGTTTTATGTTATATTTGTCAACCCCTTAGGCAGTTGAAAAAAATTGATTCAGAAAAACATGCATTTTCTGGTCATTCAATTCCAAATGGAACACCACCACTTAGTGAATCTGAGAGATATAAATTAAATTATTATGATACTGGGCTTAATCCGATAATCATCTCCTTGTGTGCCAGCGAATCCACTTGATGAAAACAGCAGGCCCTCTGATTACCACCTCAAAATCTGGGCAGAATCGAGATATTAGGAAAGGAGTTAAAAAGTTACCCATAGCTTGTATAATTAAACAGCAGAGACGATGGAAACAATGCTAGTGGCAGCAGAGAAACAATGGAAAGAGTAAGACTTGAGAAAGAATTTTCCTATAGTGAGCACTTTCTGGTAGAAAACTTTCCTTGTTGATATTGCTGGCACATAGTCCAGTTCCTGGAGAAAGTGCAGAAACATATGACAACTCATATTTGTGCAACAGTTATGAAGTTTTCAGTACTGCTGTCCATAGTGCTTCTTTTGTGAATGAAAAGAGGACTTTGGCAATCACATTTAAAATTTTCTCCAACAATTTAAAGATGTAATATTTAAATTAATAAGTTTGTTTCACCTTTCATATCTACTTTCATAAAAGCAAAGCAAGTAATGACTGCCACAGACATCATAATAGCAGATTTAACGTGATCTCACACAAGTAATTTTGATTGTTGTATTTTGAAATAGTAGAGTGCCACCTCTTCACCACCAAGGTTACTTTTTGCAATTACAGCTGACAATGATGGAAGACGTATATGTGACTTCAGTTCTTTCCAAGTCACCAGCTCCTAACTGATGAGTACCCAGAGAAACCTTAAATTTGTAACAAGCTGGGAACACTCTTCATGCTGGGTGTGAAGAATCAGTGGGGCAGTTTAGGGACAGGAGGGAAAGAGTATTAGGACTGCCTATTTTCAGCTCCCACGGCGACTTCATGTTTTTCTTTCCTACAGTTCTGTTTTTTGTTCTATGAAATTAAACATAAAATAGTAACACAAACATTTGTGTCCCCTTATGCTGCATGAGTCCTCATATTGACCCTAAGGACCCTAAATATAAATTTGCACAGACAGGCCACAAAGCAATGCAGGAGCTGGATTGCAACACATAAATACCACCCGTGAGCTGCTACAGAATTTTCAGCCCAAGCTAACAGGGAGACACATACGTTTCTGTAAGGACAGAAACACAGAGAGAAATCAAGCATCTGGAGATGGGCAGCAAATGTTATGAAGGGAGTTGAAGAATAATAGATGGAAGTTTCTTGTTAAAGCAAGAATGCATGCCTCTAGGCTGCAATAAAGAACAAGACATCCTAACTCCCATTGTCCTTAAGTAACCACTGCAGTCATCTCCACAGACAACATCTTCATGGCATTAGCATCATGCTATTATTCAGGTCTTTCTCTCCTAAGTACACAGACTAAACCTTCCAGTTGCAGGGTTGGTCATCTATGCTTTCTTTCATATATATAGGTCATATAAGAAAAATAAAGCTCTCAGAAATCAGCTTGTTTGTGCTAAGGCCTCCAAAAAATGCTTAGTCGGTGTAATTCAATTTCTTCAGTGTTGTATCGACAAGAACTCTACTAAAAAAAGACTAAGTTGCCTTTGTGGTATAAAAAAAAAAAATCTTATAAATGATTCATTATTTGGTAAAAAAGAGATACTCCATATACAGAAAGATCAGGTCAAGAATCTCTTGTACAAGATTTTTTTTAAGAGTCAGGGTACCATCACTTCAGTAATTGTGTAGAAATCTGGAAACAGTTTTTGTTATAGAAAATGCCTTATGAAAAAGATCCTTTCAGGCTGGGAAAGGAGTGCTGGATTATAAACCATGTTATGCAAGCCTGCTGCTCCAGAAGCCAAAACCCTGCCCCATCAATTGCATAACCAGTTCCAAGGGAGATCTGAGCCCTGCTCCTTTACGAAGGAGCCTCGATGGAAATTCGGCAAGTTACCAGCCTTCCCCAGGCAATAAACAAGGCATTTACTGTCACTTGGTATTTACTGGAGCCAATTGTGCGCAGTTTGATTTTTTTCCCCCTTCTCATTTCACAGTGTAAACAAAGAAACAACTTACAAAAAAATAACACTAGGCAGACTGTCTCCTGTTGACACTATTCTCATCTGGGAATCCTATTTCCCCTTTGAAATGCTGAACAAGCCTGTAGGATGCTTGTACAATTCTGAGAGGAAGTGGGAGAGGCAAAAGCAAGACAAGATGCTCTGCAATGGAATGCACTAAAGAAAATCAAGTATTTCAACCAACATTTAAATTTCTCAAGTGTGGGACAAGACCTACTGATCTCATCCTTAACTGAAACCATTACAAAAAACATAAGTCTGACTTATACAGACATTTAAAAAAATGTCATGCTTCACTAGGGATCAAGAGACACCGTAACTATTCAGTTACCATGTTTTTGCTGTACTATTGTTTTTTTACATTGTAGCTCTCAGTCCTGCTACAAGGCATGCTAAACTGTTTTGCTAGGTTTGCACAGGTAAAAATATAGGTGAAAATAACACCACAACTTTCATTTCCTGTGTACGTCTGCACTGAGTCATGACCTGTATTAACACCATTCTTTCTCTGTTGTTAGCACATTACTGAAGCCTTTTGCATGCATATTGTTCTCATCTTTACTGGTCTATGAACTGATTCAGCATGGAGGATGCTGCACTGTTGCTTTTCCATTACAGTAGAAGGTAAAAGGAGAAAAGAAAGATACGAAGCCCATCTGAGTCTTGATAGCCCATTGGGATGACATTTTCCATAGCCAAAACTACACGGAGGACTTGTTATGAACATTGTAGTTTATAAGAACTTCCTCTCTCCTTCCAATCTCATTCAGCTTGGAAAGGATAACTAGAGGTTTCACTCAAACATCAGGTATTAAGAATGGCAAATGTTAGAACAGAGATCAAGTTCATTAAATTTAGTTTTGCACATAATTTTGTTTTACTTTTGATTTTAAAAACATAATTCTTATGCCTAGCATTATGTTTTTCTAAATAACACATTTGTTGATTACTGGTTAAAGAATTTTTACAGAACAGCATTTAAATTTACATGGATTTCCCTACAGCAGCAGCTTTACCTGGGGGAAAAAAAAAAAAAAAGTAAATTGTTATTCATAAAATATATTTTGTCAGTCATTTTTTTGCAAAGCATTCAGCAGAACTGAAAGACTCAAAAAAGGCCCGAGTTACAATTCCTTCATAGATTTAGAGACTGAAGTCTAGCAAAAATAATGCCCCTGATTGAAGAAAGCAGCTGCAATCACCTAAAAGAGAAAATTAATCAATATGCTTACACCATTATGTGCCACATTTGACTTGAAAAAATTAGCCACCATGCTAAAAATCTAGCCAAATAATTTTAAGTCTCTATAAGCAATTAACTGTAAAAAGTAAAAGAATTTTGCAGTTTGTAATATAGAAGCCAGCAATTAAAAATCTGTGCACAGGAAGCACTCAAAGAAAGGCCTTTTGAGATTTCAGTTTCTAGGATTCCTTAGATATGATTCATAAGATTAAACTGATTAAGTTCACAGTCAACACAAATCCCCCTCTCTCCATTGAATCAGGTTGCACAACACAAGTTATTGAGCAACATATCCTAGCTACCTTGAAGATATGTTTGATTACCCTGACTATGGCTCAACGTGAACTTTAGTATAAATAACTAGATCATCAAGTGAAAAAAGTTATAACATGAGATACATTAACAGGAGCATTATTCCTTGATACACAATGTACAAGCAATCTACAAGAATTATCAAAAGATATTACTGAGCACATTTACCTGCTCAGAGCAGGTAACTTTCCCCCTTCGCAATTAATTTTCCTATTAAATTAATAATAATTAATCAGAGCTTGGCAATTTTACTGTGATCCTAGTGGGTTCCCTTTGCTCTGCTGCTTTAAGGTGACCACTTTCTTCACGATTGCTTAAAAATACCTTTGCTTTGAAATGTTAAAATCTCCCTGAAAGACCATTTTGACAATATGTGTTCCTGTAGCATCCTAAAAATAATTTTATACACTGATGAATTTAAGTCATGCATGATTGATAGAACAGAGATTATCAAATGAAGGCCTTTTCAGCTATCACCTTGGCCCTTACATAGTTTTCTAATTAGCTACTGTGTTTGAACCTATGCCAAACAACACACCCTTAGCTAAGCATGCGTTAAAAGTTCAGTCAATACATTAGTCAAGTTGTGCAATCCCTTTTAACTCTGTCAAGCCAAATAAACATTGCTTTGACATTATGGAGACACTTTGAGTAACCAGAGTAAAATGTGTTCATAATATATACACCTGAACTCTTTCAAATTAAAATACTTTTTTTTTTTTTTTGGCAGAAGAGTAGTGTTTCAAAAGCACTTATTTCCCCTGAAATCAGTGGGAAGGAGTCAATTCAGCAGTCCTGGAAATTCCGTTAGTTGTATATCTAAATATTCAGTTAACAAAAATATTAAAGCCAGAATTTCCAATGAACTATAATGGTCTGGGTAAGTTGCTTATTTATGATCCATTATGGCAGCTAATGACATGCATTACACTTTAAGAAGAGACACATCTTCTGGAGCAAAGGATATCCAAATGTCTTCTTTGTATAATTTTAAAGAAGTCAATAGAGATTATATCATGCCATAACGTATAAATTACATTTTTGAGACAAAGTACTATATTACCAGAACCAAAAAGCATTAGGACAGATATCCACAGATACAATATAGTTGGGCTATGACATTAGTTAGCAACTTGTAGACCTTATTTTTAATCTGCAATAAAATTCTCAAGCTGATTGTCTCCACAAACTCAATTACATAGGCCAAGTTTAGCTTCCATGTAGGCACTTTCAGTGAAACAAAAGAAGTTACAGTTGCGTCTACTTACAAACAGCATTGGCTTAATGGTTATAGTCCAAGTCGACTTCCTAAGATGCAGTTATTTTATTGTTAAACACATATTTAATGAGTGCAAATATATATTTTTTTAAGATCAAATACGTTGGTAATGAAGTATTCTCTGGAAGCCATTAAGGAATGGTTTGAATTAGGAGCTTATGAGTAATGTATAACCTAAGAGTAGTTAAGAGGAAGAATTTGTGAGGGAGAGCATCCATGTGCATCTCGAACTACTACTTATTTTGCTGCAAGGGTCGTTAGTCTTCACTATACTCTGACAAAGTGTCAGTTATCCAACCAGTTACACAGAGTAGACCTTGACAAATAAGTCTGTGGAATTAATGGGCGGAAAGATTAACAGGTAAGGCAAGTGTATTTTACCATGCATGAACCAGAGCATTTAATTTATTACCATATAAAATATAGATTAATTAAATAATTTATTACCACACACAATATTAGATTTGGATCAGGGACAACACTAAAAGGACTAAAAGCAGGCTGACAACAGATCTTTAAATATATCAACACTTGCCAGTTACCAGATGATCCATTCTTGGATGATGCCATTTATACTTTTATAGGCCACCAATTGCGTGAAGTCTTTACCATCAGAATATTTATAGGATGGCAACTTACATTAATGATGTTAAAAAAAAGAGTTTTATGGTCATATTGAATATTAATATAATTGAGTGTATTACAACATATCTAGGAAGGAAGAAAACAGGACGCAAAAACGTATGCTTGAGATAGAAGCCATCCTGAGAAGCCACATTTGACAGAAAACCTGAGGATCATGATAACTAACACAACTCAGCTCTTTGTGCAACCTTGTGACAAAAAGGGTCAGCAATACCTACAGTAATTAATTTATTACTGCAGTAGTTCTTTACAATGGACTTTTACACATTTGTAAACATGAATATCAAGTGAAAATGTAACACTTTGCACATTTTTTGAAAGATAGCTTCTCTTCAACTCCGATATCCACACTTAAAGAATGAAAATATTTTGGAGAACTTAAAGCAGAGAGGCCTTAAAAGTGACACGGGAGACAGGTTAACAAAGCCCAACTTCATCAAGGAAAATTCTGATAGGTGACAGTCTCTAAGCTTAGGTATCTACACAGTAAAAAAAAAAAAAAAAAAGCTTTTCAGTTTTGCAGATAAGCAGACATGGATGCAAGGCAAAGTCAATGTTACTATTTTCGACAGAGAGATTCCACTATTTTTGATAAACATTTTTATGAATGTAGGTAGCAGAAGAATCTCTCACTTAGCCATTTACTTGTTAATAGATGGGTCTGAATGGCATACTCTATCCTAATTCTCTGCTTGCAGCATTAATCTCCCAGAATGCAAAAAGTTGGACCCAAGAACCACCACTCACATTATTGAGTAAACTATAATTGCCTCTCATCTACACGTCAGGCTACATAATCTACTGGCTGGCTACGGAAGTACAATATAGCTATCTTTACTAACGACATAACAGCATGCAGACTAATTATAAGCAGAGCAGAATGCTAGTGGCTTCTGGAGAATCAGGCACAATGATTCCTTGAATAGCAAACAATAAGTATTTAAAAGAGATATTACTTAATTACAATTAACTACACATAATGAAAAAGCCAAAGTTAAAAAGCAAGTCAGAAATTTGCCTGGCATTCAATAAGAATAATTAAATTGTTATATCAAGGTATCATTTTGCCTCAGGATGTATGCCAAGTAATAGTATGTATTCATATATACAATAGCAATATATACGCTAAACCATCTTACAATATACAGATCCAAGGAACACAAACGTTATGTTCTTTTCTTTCCCATATTCACTAAGAGCATAAAAGTATGACCATGACTCCACTAGACAAATCTTCCACATTTAGTGATAAAGAATATGCATACTGAATAAGGCCTAATAAATAGAACACCAATGTCTCTATGTGTTCAAACAGAATCGATCAAGAAGTTGTGAAGTTAGTTATTAGGAATTTTCTCTTCCACTTGCAGTTTCAAAGTGGCAAAATTCAGCCTGTTCATGCTATCAGTGGATTTCTTTACATTTCGTAATATGATCTATGGAACAACACCGGTGTGACTAAAATAATCTGTTAAAATGTAATATATGCATAGAGAAATGCACAGCATAGCATTTCCTATAAACCCCAAATGTGGAGAGCTATAGCTATAACAGTTAAAGATTTAGTGACATCCCCAGCAAAACAAGGATATTTCCAAGATACATTTCCCTTAAACTCTCTTTGTTGTGACTAACAGTAGCAATTTCAGGCACAATTTTTTAATAAAGCAACTTGTTATATTATTAAACTGCCAGACCAGACTGTCAACAGAGTTAATTAACAAATGTAGCACACTAAGCAGGCAAAGAATGTCTCAAGAAGTCAGAGTTAAAAGCAAGCTTTTAAATACATGGAACATTGATCAATTCCATATCATTTGCTAGTTCTGTTACCATTAAACAGATCCTATCTTCCCCAGATTTACCTGAATGACTAAACAGGCATATAATCTTTGAAATTTATACTCACTGTGCTAAAAAAGTCCTGATGGCTTTCTGTTTGAAAGTTTTTCATGGGTTATTTCCTGTTGATTTGTTCTACTTCGGTATCTAGCTAGTTTTCATTGGCAGGATTTTCTGTTGCCAAAGGACTGGAATGTTGAAGCTTTTACACTGACATACAGGTTTTCTGTGTGTGTGATCTCCCTGTTTACATGACCTGGCCATTCTGAAAATGCCAAATCAAATTGAAATGCTGCAGATGGAGATTATTTCCTTTCCATTAAATACAGGATAGATTTGTTGTGTCTGCAACTATGTATACTGACTAAGGTACATACATAAAACCAACATTCAATTATGATCCTACAAATAAAGTAGCTGTATTTTAGTTGTTTCTTGATAGATACATCATGCTTCTCAACTTAAGTTTTGTTCCACAAGAAACTTCTTTGTGGAAATGTTTTCTGAGTCTCTTCAATCACATCCAAACATTCAATTCCATAGACTAAAATCATAATGAGAAAGCTCTTCAATACTCTCAACTTCATTGTAAGCTTAGCTTAAAAAACTTCAACCTGAACTCCCACCAAATTTGCAGCTTGGTTGGTGTCTTTAAACTGGGGGAAATCAGTCAGCAGGCTTAAGGGCAATATTCCCATTCAGAGGGACTTAGGCTGGAGATTTGGGTCAGTGGGAACCTTACGAAATTCAACAAGTGCAGCATCCTATATTTGGAATGGAACAACCCCGTGCAAGAATATGAGCTGAGGACTGTCTGGCTGTAAGCAGCTGTGCTGAAAAGGAACTGGGAATCCTGGTTAACAGCTGAACATAAGCCTACAGTGTGCTCTAGCACTAAAATGGCCAATAATATCCTTAGCTATATTAACAAGAATATGCTCATAGATTGAAGGAAGTGATTGTCCTCCCTGTACTTGACACTCATTAGGCTGTATTAAAAGTACGGTGATAGATTTTGGGTCCTCCAGTGAATCAAGACATAGATAAACTAGAAAGAGCTCAGCAGAAGACCAACAAGACAACCAGGGCCCGGAGCGTTCATCCTGTGAGGAGAGGCAGGAGACAGAGCACCGATGCAGCCTGGAGAAGGGAAGACTTTGCGGGTGGACCTGATAGGAGTCCTCCAGTACCTACAAGAAGTGTATCAAGGAGACAGAAGAAGGTTCCACACAGTAATGTATATTGGCAGGATGAGAGATAAAACTGAATTAAGGGATGGTCCAATGGATACAAGGAAAAACAAACAAACAAACAGAAAAAGTATTTTGAGCACAAGAATAGTCAAGCAGACAAGTTGCCGAGGCAACTTCCTGGAGGTTTTCAAGACTCAACAGGATAAGGCCCTGAGCAGCCTGCTCTTGTAGCTGATCCTGCTTTCAGTAAAAGGCTGGACTAGGTGACATTGTGAGGACTTTTCTAATATGAATTAACACAACTATATTACTTTGTAAGTAAAATTGGGAAATTGGACCGTCATGCACTAATTGTTAGCCAAACTCAGCAACAAAGAAAATAAAAGATAGTTAAGATCTTTTAAACGTGCTTAGACTTCACAAAAGCATTCACTATAGAGAACATAAGTTCTGATAAAGCCGAAGTAAATGGAAAGAATAAAGCCTTTTTAGATGCTGGATTTGCTACTTTGAAAAGAGGAGTTGTATAGACATTATATTGTGATACAGCCCCTTCCAGACCATACGCCCTTTGTGAGTCACAGATTAACCCAGTTTGTGTTAACTCAAAACCCACACACGGCCACTTTTATAGGAATAACTCAGAGCCTCCTTCTCTCCCAAAGAAACCTGAACGTCAACCAAAAAACAGCCTCCTGAGAACTGCAAACCTACTCGCCCCCAAAAGTGAACCTCCCATCAAATAACAAGATACTCCTCCTAAAACCAAAACCAAACAACCACGCAAAACATCAAAACATTTCATTTTCTGTTCTTTTTTTGTGTGTTTTGTTTGGTTTTTTGTTTGTTTTTTAAATATTACAGACTATCATTACATACAGAAAGGAGGAGGTTTATGGTTTTGGTTTTCTGTTTTTTTTTAAAATTTTATTTCCAGGATGGAAATACCAAAAGGATTCACTTTATTAAACTAATTAAAACATAAAACCCCAAATTAGGGCATTTTCAAATTAAACCTAAACTGTAGGCCAGTTATGACATGTCTAGAATTTTGAAGAATTTGCTTGTCTGCAAGTCTTTTCTTCATTAAATACACAAACAATTTTGTTTCACAATTTAAATAAGCAGTCCCTTCAAGATTCCATTTGCAAGTGCACTGGCCCTTGCAGCTTAGTTAAATGCATCATTAAATCCACACATCCAAGTATTTTTGCATGGTTGCTTCATATTGAACAATACACAAGAGAAAATACCACAAAACACTTCTATAATCAGATATGCCATTGTAGTGTATATTATTTTTGTGTAGTAGACACTGCGCTGACAAATAGAGAGGCAGCTGGTAGAGAAGCCTTTATGGTTAAATGGACCATCATCTCTTTATCACTGGTTAAGCAGAGTGAAATTCCTAAGGAGACAAACACTTGTAAGAAGCTTACCTCCCAACTGCCAGGCTAGGCAGATTAACAGCATTGTCAGTCACACCACATCACCATGATTGTTACTTCACTTTTATGCAAGCATTCTGTTACTTGCTAAGTTTTATATTTTAAAACAGAAAAACACTTGTGTATCAAAGTTTCAAGTAAAGCCTTATGTTTACTTTTGTATTCAACAGCAGTCACAAAAGGAGTTATGGTAAAGGATGAACTAAGGGTCTGGAAGCCACCAGCAAAACAAAAACTCATGGAGACGGGGAGTTCGTCAAGAAGCACCTTCAGGCCAAAAGGGTTCTGATTTCATATTAACCTAAGATCAAAGTGTCACTACATTTAACATACCAAATACATTCAGAATGGTTCTGTGGCATACTTCATGCTGGAAATGCTCTTTCCGCTTTGGAAAAGTATCATCCTGTGCCAGGTTTAGACAAAGCCAGACACTCTGAAGTACACTGAAGCTTCTGTGAAAGAATTTCAATACCAGCCTCTACAACAACATACTGAACTCGCTATCTTTAATGACAGCGAGCAACAACTGTGCCTGACACTCAGTATCTTAGGACTCATAACCTTCTTCCGGGCCTTTTATTTAAGCCCCAAACACACAATGAACCCTTTAAACACAATCTTGGCCTACATGAACAATTGCAATGAAACCAGTGCAGCATTCCCAACAGACCTCAACATTCAGACTGCTTGTCCCTGCGGAGCTGTTACAGTACAACCTGTTTCACCCTTATGCCTCCAGCTTTGAGTCTCTCTTCTTAGACCCCTTCCATCTTTATGGCAGCAAATTTAATATGATCAGGACTGGAATTACATCCAGTAAGCTTAGAAAGTTCACAGTTTCATTAATGTGAAATCAGTCTCAAGACTCTCAAGAGTACAGTGGATCTTGCAACATCCTGTAGACACATTTGGGGCAGTCTACATGGAAATGCTGCACAGCCATGTGGCTGCAGTTATGCATTCCTGTAGCATACAACATACTGCTCCAGATGGTGCTAATGGTGTGGGACCTAAAGTACATTCACCTCCCACCGTAAATCCACATCTGATCTTCCTTTCCTAAGGTAGTCAACATTTTGGTGATACTACATGAACGTGAGAGATGGGCTTTTCAAAAACTGAAGTGTTTAGGTGCCAAAGCCATGCTTTCTGAAGTACCCAAATCACTGTGCTATCTCAAAGGTATTTATGTACCTATACACTTCTGAAAATTCCGTAGAGCTCCTGTCTGTATCTTTAGACCCTTAAGTGCCCTTTAAAGCTCCTGAGTACCTTCTGGAACAAGACCTGCCNAAAAAAAAGGAAAAGCCACAAAACCCCTGAGTGATAGCAAGAGAATACAGAAAAAATAAGAAAAGTGAGCTCAGGTGGTTTGAACTCAACGAATGCACATAATGCTCCTTCTTAAAACTATTAAGCAGGTTTATTACATTAAACACAAAATCACAAGAGAGAAAGACAATACATAGTGCATTACCATCACTTAAAAAATATCTACATACATAAACTGCCAACAACTATATGTATAAAGATATATGTTACATATAGTGATGCAAACATTACTTTTTAATATTTTTTTTTTGCAAAGTTTTGGAAATATTGTGAATACAACAGCCCCAAGAGTACAAACTGTATCTTCTCTACAAGACTTTTTCTATTTTCTTTACTACCAGTTCAAACTACAGATTTTCTAATTGCCCAAGTAAACCTCTTTCTGCAAAACCTGTGACTTTTTTGCACTTCAGTTTCTCTACCCATCAGTGAAAGTAACAATATGTACTTTTTAGTAATAATTCTCTAGAGATTACAGGTGAAGAGTCCTCTGTGCATCCCAAGAATTACCAGTAGTCTGTACATAGTAAATATTTTGTTCTGCAGCACCTTTAAATGGATTTCTTTGGGACAAATATACACAGAAAAAAGTTCATTCAAGTAAGTGTGCTATTTGCATCAGGGTTGATAGGGCTAACTAGGTTAGAGAGAAATATTCCATTTAACTAGCTCAAGTGGTATTTGGGCACCTAAAGGCACTAATGAGAATCATAGCAAGATTTTCATTACTTATTTTTACTTCGACCTGCTAGCTTACTTATAAGCCACAAATATCTACAATTTTTCTTCTCACTAAAACATCATGATATACCTCGCTATTTAAGAAACAGCAAGATGACTAAAGCCAACATAAAACCAGACTTGCATAGACATACAAAAATGTCACATTAAAAACTGTCCTTATAAATTAAGAGTTGGTGATGTGTTTTTTCAAGCTCAAAATTCTGGGTTTCCATTATTGGCTTGGCTTCTTCCCCCCAAAATATTCAACACTGCATTATAATCAAACACAAAACATCATAGGCTTACAGCAAAGCAATAGGTTATGCAGATCATTAAAACAACAAGAAACTGATTAGAAACAACAAAGTTACAAGATAACTAGAAAATTTAGAGGAAAAAACTCCAAGCCTTACATGAAAAAACAGCTACCAAACTCTTCGTACACCTGCATCACCCACTCTCTTCTTTAAATCTTCAACTCAGAATACAATCTGTGTGACACGGCCTATCTTTTACTCTGAATTTGCAGGTCACATGGCACAGCAGAACCTTAATTCAGCTGGGTATCTCCGGTATTTCCATATTACCAACCATACCAGTATATATTTTGTTCACCTGTGAGCTAAATTACTTTGTCAGTAATGGGGGAGTGGGGTATCACAGATGTCTTCAATATAGTGCTATAGAAAGCTTCAGGGAACAATGGGGTTGAAGAGGGAACACAGATAAGGTTGCAGCCCATCACAACAGGTGCCATATTTTCTCACCTCAACTCTGTTAAGAGATAGTGAAATCCTTCCTGCTCTTTTTTTTCTGTCTTAGCAGAAATGTCTTGGAAGCAGCTTTACCTTTTTGCAAGCGTTGCCCTGAGGAGCTACGTAACAATAGATACAGATCTTTCCACCCTCTAAAGCCAATACCGGCATAACATAGGAACCATACAGTATATATTCCATTTTTATTTCTGAAATATGCACACCAGAGAATGTGCACCTATTGCTAACATTGCGCAGTAGCACAGCATCAAATCAATTAGTAGAACAGACAGTTCTAAGAAAGGCAGTTCACTCATATCAAATGTTAGAAAGTGTAAAATTTTAAGCCTGTTACATTTGTATTTTACATTAGGATATGATTTAATATCCAGTTTCTTCCACAATTACGTTTGTACAGAGACAGAGTGAGACAACAGCATTGTCTATGGCAGTTTATTAAGTTGTTATAACTCATAAACACAATCCATTCTGAAATATAAACCCAGTTTTCAGATATACTGTCATATCTTCGCTTATGGAATAGAATTTGCTCCATATACCCACTCAATGTGTTTCAGAGACTTCTACTGAATACTACTTATCGTATTTCCCACCCTTCTACACAGTGATATCTGATCAGACCTTCTGCTCCATGTCTGCGTTCACTTACCACAAGATAGCCTTAAGCAAGATTGTAAAGGACAGACTTTGTGCTTTTTTCACCCAGAAAAAATCCAGAAAGAAACCATCATAACTTCACGTTTTCATACCTTTTTAAAAAATATTTTTATAGCAGAGTATAGAACTATTCACTTTTTTTTGTGTGTAAGGATGTCATCCTTTGGACTGGAAAGACCTTCCTAGATAGAACAGTACACAGTCTCTACTGCTTGTTTTGATAGCAAACAAGGTACCTCCTTGTCCAACAGCTTACCTTCTTTAATTTAGCTGAATTAATCTTGTGTATGAGTCTTCCTGTATGTTTACAGTATTAGGAGATATTATCTTAAGGAAACTTTCAAAGTACACCTACCCTCGATTTCATAGGAGGCAGAGAGTACGTGCATGCAACAGTAATATTTAATCCATAACCACCACAACTAAATACCGGTCCTAGTAATGAGAAGGTGTCACATATACTTTCGATGGGAAAAAAACCATCTAGATTCTATTTCTGTCTCTGCCACTACAGCACTGATCGACCATCAGTAACTCTGCTAACCCTCCACCACTTCTCCCAGCTAAGGGTTTATGAACAGATACACAGAATTTAGGGCAGATTTCCATCACATCCTTCTTACTGTGTATCACTCATCATTATTGCATTATGATACAAACAAAAGACAAGCAAGAGCCCATCAGCGAGGAAAGAAATAAAGGGCCATAACATTTTTACAGGAACATTACAAACTCATTTAAGGTGCTTTATTATTTGTATATAATGAAATATCATATTAGAAGAAATTCATAACCTCCCCTCTGAAATAGCTCCTCAAGCAGAAATTACATTCACCTTCTACTAGAAACATTTGAATAATGTCCCTGAAAGGCCCTGAGACTAAACCCACCAGATGGGATAGATGAGATATTCTGGGCTTTCGCATGAATTATTTCAATCCATCATAATTTGGAAGACTCATAGCTGCTGTAATATTGGAAAGCTTAATTTGATTTCCATTTATAAAGTAGGGCTTTGATGGATGCTATAAAACAAAGGATAACCATCTAGCTACTATATCTTCTCCACGTTTTTGTTGACAGCAGAGAACTGAGGGCACTGACTCACGACCTACAGCCGTTTAAACCAATATGCCAGCTGTGATGACCACGAAACCAACACACAGCATCCCTGTAGGAGCAAGGGCAGCTAAAGTGAAACTCCTGCAAATGATGTCAGTAACATTTTAGGCCACTAGAAGATATACTGCTTATGAATTAGAGTACGAAATAATTTTAATCAAAATTAGTATATTGAAAAGTTTAAAACAAAAATAATGGTGTGCACACACTGAATCAGTAGAGAATCTGCAAATGAATTTCATGATCACACTCGCATTGTTTTAAATAATTTAATTTTAGTGCTATATCCTTATTCATTTACTCAAAAAGTCAGTTCTGGCTCAGCTCTGGAAGGGAAACAAGTTTGAACATCGTGAAGCTGACGGATGTTACGTGTTTCACATGAAGTTACAATCAGCCTTGGAAATTTCTCTTTAGATTAGGTGCTGGCAACTAATAGACACGCACACCAAGAGAATAAAAATCTGGTTTAAAGCTAAAATATAGCAAGTTCTATTTCCCTAATGTAAAGAATCATTGGGTAGCTACCAATGCAACAGAACACATTCATTTGTTTCCAGTGAACGTCATATATTACTATCTTAATGCCCCTTCACTTCAGAATGTCAAGAATGTCCTTGTCCATATTCCTGGTGTACTGCCAGTAGGAGATCTGGCAAAGGACTCTGGTGTGCTCTTTTTAAGTCAAGGCCCTCTGCTGCAAAGATCTCCCACAGAAAAGTATTTATAAACCACAATGTGTCTCCTCCTCCTCTTGGAAAATATTGCCAGACCTTCATGCTCTGCCTTTTAGATATTCTCAATTTTCTTCTGCCTTTGCAAGACACACAACTGACCTGGGGTTCATTTGGATTCAAGGTGCAGTAATGCTCCTCACAAATCAGGCTCAGACTGGCTTCAATATCATAACTGGCTGTGATATCTTCTCTGATTTTTAATGTAATCCCTCTGAATTTCTTTTTCTTTATTTTTATTTTTTAAATATAATTTCTCATGCACTGATATCTTAACTTTTGGCAGAATTGTCCAAACAGCAGATTTCTGGTTGCAATTTTGAATTCAAAGAACCCGTATCAAAGGTAAATACACTACTACTCATTTAATTTCCATCTCAAACCTAAACCATTAGCAAACAGAAGAAAAGTACAGTGCCTGAGCCGAGAAGCAAATGAAATCTAACAGTAAGGATATCAATAAAGGTCTAAAATGATACATTAAGACATACAAGCGAAATAAGACCGAGTAACTTCAAATCTTATTGTGCTCATACATCATCCCATAACATTCTACGTTTTCTTCGGAGACCAAACTTGGAACCGTTTACCTTTAAACTGAACCATTAACAAGTGGCTCCCTCTACTGTTGTAAGAATGTCAGTACTGGTATTTCCTTCCAGAAACTTTTAAACCGTTTTTTGATCGTCAAAATAATTATATAAAATTAAAGAACTGAAACTCTTACAGTTTTGATTAATCTTTAATATTTGTTTTTAAAAGGGTGTGTGTCTGTACCAACATACATGCAGAACAACCTTTTATTTTTTTGCTTGTGTTTCTTCCTAATAGCCTCTGAGTAATATCCTGCACAATTTTTCTTAAAATCAGTAATACTAAGACTCAATACTTTGAATATTGTATGCTAATTCAACAATCACGTGGAAAATTTATACATTACTCTGAATACGAATTACAATGATTCCTACACTTAGCAACAAATTATAAGAAAACTTAATTGGCATACTTCAGCAGAACTATGATATCTTTGGAGAATAATTTCTATGTTTTATTAAAAATATTTAAGGTTTTAGTTCTTTTATGCACATTGAAAGCATCATTCCTGAAACAGTTAAAAACATACTCAAGTGGAAACTCAAAAGGGGAACCAATTTATTCAAAATTGGTTTCCTCTTAGCAAACGCTACCTTTCAATTTGCCATTTAAAGGGATATAATGCAATTTTACACAATTTAGCTAGCCATAAGGCAGGCAGCAACTCTTGTGTTATTTTTTTCATACACAGCTGCATAGTTTCAATGGTACAATGGGACCATATTCTAAAAATAAATGCATATACTCACAGGTGAAAAACGTATATACCTACAATCCATCTGTTTTTTTTTAAATTCATTGTTTGTCTACCCCTTGCACTTGAGTATTGCAATATTTCCCCTGTATATACAGAATTACCTACCAAATTATATGGATAAAATTGAGCATACACAGTAGCAGTCTGGGACACTAAAAATACTTTGAATGTTGTTAGTTGCACTGCTGTTAAAGCCCTTGGGTTTACATCCTGTGATAAAGGAAAAACAGACATACCTAGCTTGTAACCAGACTCCTCCAAACACCAGAATACCCTACCATAGCTTATACTGCTTCACACAGCAGATTAGGTAGTCTTTGAATCTGCAAAGTGATTATTATTTTAAACTGTATTTATGAAAATAGCACCTCCTATACATGAATTATAGCAGAGCTACAAGCTTCCCAATACAACAGAGCTGTCCAGAACATAAATCAGGTCCAGATGTAAAAATAGAATTGGATTCAGCTACAAAAAATTCCAGCAAGAAAGGCATTCATATCAGAGCCCACAGGCTTGTGAAGCAGGAGAAAACACTGTCAGAAAGACACCGTACAATTCGCTGTTTTTCACGGAACCTTCTCAATGACTTTCTCTGCTGTTGCAAAAGGCGGTTCAGAAACACCCAAAACACAAACTACCCTAACACGGCACTGAAAGACAGCAGCACCAGCACTGAATACTAGCACTTGTTGGTAGCTTTGCTTATTTACAAGTGGAATAAAATTATTTACATTATATAACACCTACCGTAAAACTTAGAGAAAACCCACAAAATTTTATCACAAAATCTTTTACTTGCCCTCATACAGAGTCAAGGTCTCAGGACTTTATCCTGGAGTTCTATAAAATGTTAGGGAGAGGGGAATGCTGCATAACTCACTCATAAGGGATGGTCTCTGTTACTTTCCAACCAAAACACTACTTATAGTTGTGGGTTTTTTTCAGCAACCAAAAGTTGAATAGCATGAAGCATACTTTAGAAACAGGCTTTAGAGAAAGCAATAAAGATTCTACCATATGTATATTCTTACATCAGCACCTTAAAAACTGAACACGTATGCAACCAGGATATAGACGTGAAAGAAGACAAGTTCAAGAGGCAAGTTCACACATGAATGCAGACTCCAGTCAGTTTAAGGGAGCCCATAGCTACTATCAGACCAAGCACAAAGAAAGAAAGTAATTTCCCTTTAAAACTGAGAATAAACAAAGCCCCAGAATCACTCTGGGCTTCTATCTCTGCTTGATTAAGTAATTGTGTGACTTTGAAGTGATTCATCTACTCCTGATTAAGTCCAAGTATGAGTATTTATTTAGGCATAAGAATATAATACTTAACATTTTTCAAGTGTAGCTCAATCATTCAGAACAAGAAAAAGAAACCCCTAAAACCTCTGCCATGAGTTGGAGCAAACCAATCCATACGAACAGCAGCCTAGCTATATACTGAGGTAAAAAGACTGAAGTCCATCTCCTTTACTACACATAGTTACCTCATTTACACAGCATTTGAGCTATTAAATTGTAGCCCTAACAGGAAACACATTTGATTGTATCTTTTAGTAGATATTCAAAACCAGAAGTATGATCTTGACCTCTCTGGTACCCCACACTTCATACCCAGGCTATTCAGCACAGCGGACTACCTGCAGTTTGCCATCTCATTTTAATACTGACATTACTGTATTTTGTCAAACACTGTGGACAGAGCAGTGAGATTTAAGCTCCCCAAAAACAGGTACCTGCAGCCATCTGAGGCATTTGCTTTTACTACAGAGTCCACCATTGAGCAAGGGTTTGGCTTGTGCTCCTTCATCTCCTGTTGCTTTCCCTCAATGTCTCACATCCTGCCAGCTTCACCTGCAAAATTGGGCCAAGACACAGAAAACCACCACAGCTGCTGCCCTGGCTGCCACACAAGCTCATAAAGTCTTCCCTTGAGCACAGTGTCAGTCACCAGACACACTCTTGGCCCTCCTGCTTCCTCACGTCCCATTGCCCTCCCTCCCTCCCACAGCTCACCTGAGGTAAAACAAGATGAACGCTCTCAGAGACCTTGATTTCCACAGTAGCAGGGCTGGGATGAGGAGGGATGTACAAGGAGCTCGTTGCTGCTGTGAGGCCTTGGAACTTGGTCACCATTTCCATCTGCAATACTGAGCAGTTTTAGGCAAATTTGTTTTTTCTTGTGTCTCTGTTTGAAAAATGGGAATGATTACACTGGCCATCTGTGTGGAACATTTTGCTTGATAAGAAAAAAGGTAATCATCAAACACTCTCTTTGATAATTCTGTAGTTCCTTATGTCAAAGCCCTCTTCTTTCATGCTTTCCAGCCATTAAAATCTAAGCATTCTCTCATGTATGTTTATAAAAAGAATGGCAATTTTGTAATAATATTTGCACTATAAAATGACCCACTGCATACTCATCCTGTGTTAAACGAAAGGCTATTTACAATTACAGTGTTAGCTTATCATTAATCAATTAGTATTTTTTAACAGGCAAAAAGGGATGTGGGCACTTGTCATATACCCATCGGGTTTACCTGCTGCCCACAGGCACTCTGTTGTCCCCAGCAGACTTGTGAATGGACCCATGTAACGCTCCTGTGTGGAAAAAAACACTTGTTCAGTTCCGTAACAGTCTCTTCCTGGAGATTTTTACCTATTCATGTTAAGGTTTTAATCTTAACTTTTTCCAGTGAGGAACAGCTTTCCTACATACCATAGTATTTTGCCTATTGTTCGTACTTCTTGTTCTTCATATAAGTTAGCATTAGGAAAAGGTATTTTGAAGTAAACACAGCAGTGTATTTCATACTTTTAAACTGATAGCTTTTTCTCTTAGGTTCAGTCAACTCTGTCTTCCAAGATGATGGGAAAGGCACTTGGAACACACAAGGCCTTAACACTAGTAAGAAAAGCAAACCCAAATACCACATTGTGTGGGACACTGTGGGAAACAGTATGAAGACACTCTATAGTATTAGCTCAGGTCCAGCCGGAATGACAAGTTCAGGCTCACCATCGGTGCCAGACTTGCTTGCAAAACCATGTCACTCACTGTACGCTTCTTTTGCCAGCACAGAACCCAACACTGTATCTGAAGTTTGAGGTGTCTGGGATCAGCAGCCATGCAGGATGCAGAGTAAAGAGCTCTAAGATCATAGCTTAGAGCTGGATCCTGATGGTCCCAATCCAACAAATCCAGAGCATCTTGGGTATTTGAACTGCACTGTTTGCTACACAAGGATGACAGCAAAAGTAAACCAGTGACACATTAGCTATCACGCAGACAAGTACTTAAACGTGCTCAGGTGATCATGGTATTTTATTGTTTTAGTATGGAGCTAGGAGATTATATCTGGGGAATCTGAGTTTTTTGTTGCTTATTGCTAATTATTGGCACTTTTTTACTGTCACAGGTACTCTCAGGGCTGTCCAGGTGAAAGTAGTTGTACTCACCTGGAATTATGAACACCTTAACCTAGACAACAGGGAAGTTCTGAGCAAGACCTAAGAAATATTCCTTTATCTTCCCATTTCAGTGGGAAGAAATTGAAAGCTGTATTAGCAATACATATGATCTCACAGAAAATCAGTTTGTTCTAGGGATCAGGAACATTCCAGCTACATTTGAACTTGACCTTCCCCTCTGTTCAGTCCACCCTGAGCACTATGTACAGTTGATAAAAGAGAATCACAGAACAACTTTCTTGCAGTATCTTTGCAATTTAAAAAAAAAAAAAAAAGAAATCCAAACAAAAACCTAGTTCTGTTGGGTCCAAGAAAGCTTTCTCAGTTGCTCTGTTTCATGTAGTAGTACTTAAGTTGTATACTATTTTTATGAACAGCCATCCTTACAGTAAGCAGGCTAATGGGGAACTAAGCACAAGTGAAAACAAAATGGAAAGACATGGACGGTTTTGTTCTAAGTGCAGTTGAGATGCCATCCTGGGTGTCCCTCTACCATAGAATAGCATTGCAACAGCTCCACCCATTTCCCTCAAGGAAACCAGACCATATTGGTTATGTTTTTCATTGTCCCTGTTAACAGAGATGTAGTGTTTAAAACCCAAAGCTGAAGGGACAACAGAACCTAAAACCAGAAGCACAGAAAAAAAGAACCTTTGGCCTTACTTGGTATCATTTTACAAGAACTTTAGCTGCGACAGCTTGCTTTAACATCCAGCAATAAGCTTCTGCCACCAAAATAAATTAATCTGTCAAGTCTGTCCTCTGTCTAGGAAAAAATAGTACAATTACAGGTTTTAGATAGCTACTATTCCTAACTAGGCTTATGTCATGAAAAAGTAATTAGCTACTACTCTGCTGAAAACCTGATTCTACACATTTTCTTTAATTCCTTCCAAATTGGACATCTAGCACAGCAGTGAACATCAGCATTTACAAGCATTAATATAGTTCGCTAACCTACTGCAAGCTATTGATGTTTAAGTATTTCACCATGTCTCCAACACTAGATAGTAATCAACACGGTACTTAACTTTTGCTGCCCCTGCAGTCTCATACTCTAATTTTTACTGTCTTCCTTCCTTGTGACAAACAAATGAAAACAAAACATTATTTCTTTATCTGTACCTCTGTACTGCACAGTTGGTTTCAGTTCTGAGTATACTGATAAAGAAAAAAGGGAAGTTTGTATTGCTCTTGGCATACTTCCTTGATTGTCCTGATTGCCTCTAGAAGAGCTTACTAGGAATTAAGAAGCTGACCCAAATTCCTGTGTCTCATTCCAATGTACAACTAAGCAGAATTACCCAATTCACCACCACTGTCCTCCTTGTGATCCTATCCCAGCTAAGGCCCTTCACTGGCCTTCCTTACTACCTATTAAAATGATACCAGCTCCACCAGTGACAAGAGACTTCAGCAACCTGCCAAAGTTTTCATGGGGACAAAACCTGGTGATCATGTAGCACTTAGTAGGCAAGCAGTGCTTCTTGGCAAACGTGGTGGTTAGAATGACTCTGCTCACATGACTACATGCCCACTTATTTTTACAGAAAAAAAAAAAACTAAGATTTGTCTATTTGGATGTAGAAACATTCAAAACCTTTCCTTATTCTCACTTGTGTTTTTGAGATGCTGCAATAATGGCTCCTAATCCTTTTCTTTTGCTCTTGCTGCAAGCATCTTTGACTTTGCTTCTTTTGAAGGAAGAACAAGACTTTTCCTTCCGACTTTACAATACATATGGAAAGGGCAGAAGACAGACTTTCAACACCCTAATTTCCTAAGTTTACTTCAGCTCTTTTGCATTTTAGTTCAAGTTCACAACCCAGGAACTGGAGAGAAAGCCATTATACTTACTCTTTAGGGTAAGGCTTAGTATGTCAGAAGTTTAACATGGACTCTACAGCCCACCTTTTCTTTCAAGTGTAATTTGATTTTACTAACATGAACACTTGGCACCAGAAACCTGTTAAGAGGAAGGTATAACAGACTTAGGTGTGTACAGAGAGAAAAAGTAATCACAACTCTGCTCCTGCTCTTGAAAGCGTTTCTATTGGTCAGCTTTCATAAATTATTTCTTTTTTCCACCTCACTTTTAGGATAGATCCCAGAACAGATCTAAAGGGGTGGAGCTGACAGTTAATTGCAGTGTATTAGCTGTGCACAAGACAACATGTCATATCCGTATAAACAGTATCACATTCTGTTTGTAGCTTACCACAGCATTCAGATTTAGAACAGCCAGGGCACAGTAAAGACACTAAAATTATTGCTGGTTACAAGAATTTCCAATTTAAAACCCAAGGTATGTGCCAGAGATTTTTTAAAACGTTGTAAGAATCGTCTTTTGAGAAGAGTTGTGAATTTTCACTTTCTATCTGAAACTTTTTCCCTGTTAACTACTCTAGCACAGTACCTCTCAGCCTGGAAGAAAAGGCACACAGATTTTCTTGGTTTATTTTCATTCCACAGGCACCAAGACGTCACCCATATACACAAAACTTCTTAGCTGTCCATAATGGCAGAAGGCTACTTAGCTTCTGGACGTTACTCATGTAATGCGCTATTTTATCCACAGCACTCTTACTATTACTTTTATCTGTCTCGCATTTGATTTTTCTTTATGTAAGAACGAGCACTTCAGATATGTCAGAAGCCTTCCTGCTGATCAACACCAACCAGCAGGTAAGTAGCGCCACCTTGTGATAGTACTTCAGCAGTACACCGAGTTTCCACTGTTCAGCACACTCATCTTCAAACTGCTGGCCAGTTTGAAAAGCACAGTTTATTTCTGAAATCGACGACGCAGGCTTAAGGAAAGCAGGTTCACAGATACACTACGCAGAAGTCTCCATATCTGAAAATATTAAAAGGGTCCGTTTTATTTCCACGGAGAAATTTCAAGCTCATAAGTCATTATCTATACTCTAGATATCAAACAGCAACAGTAACATCTCAAAAGTGCATGGCTTATGTTATAGTATGTTATGTGTGCATCTGGAAAATATATCTGAAGCTGTAAGAGTAAATTTTAGGCCTCTGACAGGATTTTTCCCTTCTGAGGAAAGAGGTCTTTAAAGAGTGCTAAGACACTGTTTAAAGTGGTAACAGTTCTTCAGAACTGCTACGGCTCTAATAAGCAATTTGAGTGAAGCAGAAGATTTGGGGGTTTTTTTGATAGAAAGTATTATTACAAATCTGTAGTAGCAGCGGTTTTTAATTTACCAAAAACTTGCATCTCTTAGCAACAGAACATACACAAAAATTATCTTTGTTTATACAAATAAAATTAGGTTCTGAATATTCACAAAGTAATATAATAGAGCAACATTTTTCTTCACATTGATATTCAAAGTTAGTCAGTATCAATTGCAATATAAAAACCCTGTAAAATATTCAGTCAAGCACCATGGCAGACAGTGCATTAAGATCTCTCATGAATGGATGATCAGCCAGTATTTGATCAATCTTCTGTCTTTGCTCATAATCAGGAAAAATTTTTATTAGGGCTTCTCTTAGCTGTACTGTTTCTGAGGTGGATCTCTGCGGTGGAATTGCTAGGCAAGCCTCTATGTTTGTTTCCACTGGAAACCACGCTGATGAATGATCACCATGTACTCTGTTTTTAGGCTGTTGGCTGCTACTGGTTGGTCTGGGGACTGGTGTGAAGAAAGGCATCTCAGAAAAATATTGTCCACTGCCCTGTGAAGCCTCTTGTGCTGACCAAAAATCTCTGTGGAACAAAATAAAAATTTTTGATTAAATAAAGGCAAAGGAGATGCCAGTTGTCTCTGTACAAACACAGAAAAGAGAAATATGTCTAACTGCTATACTTCACTGCTGCTTAGCTAGTAACTGACTGGAATCAAACTACAAGCATTTTTTTCAAAGAGAAACACAACTCTTCAACAGTTTTCAATTTGTGTCTGGCACAACGGGCAGCATTGACTAACACTGTCTACAACTAGTTCCAGTACACTGTGAGTCCTTCTCTTGGCAGAATACAGCAACAGTCAAAGTTTATTTTATGAAATTATAACATCAGTAACATTGAGCTAAACGGATAAACAGAGACACTGAACACACGTACACTGACTCAGAACATGTAAAAATACTGACAGAGAATAAAGGAGCTTCCAGATGCTCCACAAGGCTATTCCTCACATGCTTTTGCTAATGACTGTGAGCTGTGCTCATATGTAGATCAAGGCCTTGTTTCCCTCATGTGATATCCTTAATGAGGTAATGAATTTTTTTCAGTAATTTCAGGATTTGAATGTTCTTAATTATTGAGATTTTGTTTCTGACTTTGAAAAGTCATTCCTACTCTAAACTGCTAGCACTACAAAAGCTGGGGCCAAGTCTACTTCAGATGGCATGGAAATGTGAACTGGAACTCATGTTACAGTCCATTCTCTTACCGCCAAGGGAAACTTAAAGAGCTCTATTTTAAAAGCATTTGGGTTATAAGATCTCCCACTACTCAACAAGGAAAGGCTCTCTAATTGCTCAAGAACCTTCTGGTTTCTGATCTTATTCCTGCTGCCATTTTTTTTCTGAATTGTTTAACTCAAGTAGAAAAGTCTCAGGGGAGGAACAAAATGAACTCTTTACACCAGTACACCTTTCTTAAAAAAACCCACCACACACTCCAAAACCCAAAGCCTAGTTCCAGTTTCAAGTTTACAGATAGGAAACCAAATTCTTCTACAGTCTTGTCAAAAAAGCCTCTTTCCACTTCTACAATCACCTCTCAGAACACACTGTTCTTACTTTATGTTTCTTGGACGCAGGTGGCTAAAACACAGTATTCCAAATGACGTCTTGCATAGGTTTTAGTATTAAAGCCTAGACACTTTCTTAGCATTTCTTATTGGAGTTCTAGAACTACATTTGCTTTTTTCATGGTGACATTACAGGCCTATTTCGAAAACAACCTGTGACCTCTACCTTTCCTCAGCTGTTTCAAATTCTTAGTATTAATCCTTAAGCTTGTTTTCTGTATTGCTCATTTTATTTCCCTCACTTGTAAAAGCAAAAGCTCTCTCAACACTCCTCACTATCATTCGTATTTATAATTCCTGAGCTGGTGAAAGAAGAGCAAAGAGAAGCTTATTTTCTTGTGCAAAAGAGCAAACCCATTCTCAAGTCTTGGCAGTTAATGCAAAGCAAATTCATACTTCAAATATATGCACATTTAAAAAAGGTACGATGATCTTAACAGAATAATCTATATTTTATAAACATTTAAGATTATGAATCAAATACAAACACTGATGCCTCTCAAAAGTCATTTTATTAGCAGTACAATACTCAAGTGTGAAGTGAAATTANCTCTACAACTACCTGAAAGGAGGCTTCTCCCAAGTTGCAGATGATAGAACAAGGGGTAATGGCTTCAAGTTACGCCAGGGGAAGTTCAGGTTAGATATTAGGAAATATTTCTTTACTGAAAGGGTTGTCAAGTATTGGAATAGGCTACCCAAGGAGGTGGTTGAGGCACCATCCCTGGAGGTATTCAAGAGAGGAGTTGACATGGTGCTTGGGGGTATGGATTAGTGTTGGATGTATTTCGTGTGGTGTGTTTGGGTTTTGGTTTTTTTTGTTTTTCCCCCCACATTGGCTGGACTAGATGATCTCAAAAGGTCCCTTCCAACCTAGGTGATTCTGTGATTCTGTGAAATGCCTCTCCTATGGCAAAGAATATTGAGTGTTGAGTGTTTCTTTTGTTGTGGGACCTGTTGGTCCACTATGACTAAGTGATCAACCGAGGGGTTTTAAATAATGTAACTGTAATTAACAGGGTACCAGGCTACCACACACCCAAACCACTGGCAGATTTGTGCAATGCAAAGTTTGGACCACCTTTGTATGAAAGCCATCACAATCAACTCTCTGAGGAATTTACTGTCTTATCTCAGTTCTGAGAGATACCTTGATTAGAGGCAAATGTCACTATCAGTTTCAGAACAGACTGAAGTAACAGGAAAAACGTGGGTTTGTTAAACTACTACATCCTACAGTGTTCTAGCTTCATTTGCTATACCTTTCCTGTATAGATCCGCAGAACTGTTCAACTGAACCAGGAAAATGGTTCATTTCACATTTGAAATTATATTTGTCTCAAACAAAAGTGAAAACCTTACTTGTACCTAAAAGAGCCTTCACTTCGAAGGAAGTCATCTAACCTAGGTCCGTTTCTCCCCAAAGGATCATCAGGAACCATAAATATGTCACCAGCAAAAGTGTACTGGAGCAACCTGCAACACAGTTATTTCAATATTATTTACCAACAGTGTATTATTACATCCTCACTGCCCTTCACCTCCGTAGCACAGGACAAGCTGGTAAGCAGACACTTTACAACCACACAAGGAGTCACTGAAGTTTAACTAGCAACCGGCATTCACTCTCAAAATAATGTAACAGGAGCTTATAGGAACTGTTCCCATTGCACTGCCGAGCAGAGATTTTCATGGTGAAAAATCTTCATGGAATTTTCATGGTGAAAAAATTCTCCTGATTGTTCAAACTCCCCTTCCTTGTAAGGATCTTCAAGAACATAGCTAAAATGCATACGTTATCAGAAAGCCACACAACTAGCAAACATAGCATTAACTATTTCCAGATAAGATAAGCTTTTTTTCTGGAATCAGTCTAGGAGAGATGGAAATCTGCAGTAAAAGAAACCAGTTCAACTAAAATTTGTCTGCAAGGGCAGAATTTGGTATAGTTGAATTTCCCCAGAAGCAAACCCAACAGCAGATGTTAACACAAGCTCCTAAAAAAAACAGTCTCAGAATGATGTGCTAAGTATTCTTGTTCTATAGGAGAACAGAATTTGACTTGGGCAGAATTCACTCAAGAAATGGCATAAATATCTACATGATTAGCCAACATCAATTCTACATTCTCCCAGATACACTGTGAGAATGTAAGGCAGTTTTCTATCACATTTATTTCATTAGACCGATACAGACCCCAGTAGATGTACCCTCACACGGTGCCAGGGAGACTCTGAGGCATTAGTGAGAAATTTGAGAAACAGAAGATCACACTTTAATAGTGAAATGACACTGTGCTGGATTTAACTGGAGGGGAAAACCCAAACCATAACAAAAAACAAGCAAACTGAAAAAAGAAACCAGTTGCATGGGAGAAACTGTAATTCACAGAGACTCCACAAGAAGGTATCTGATAGCCAAGTAAACTCATCTAAACCCAAAGGACACTCAACAGTTGCAGGGAAATGGCTACGGGGATACATTGCAAGTGTTTTATTATTTTAACTATGCCAATTTGTTGTACTGCAGTAAAGAGCGACTGGTTACAGTACACGTCAAACTGCCAGCTACAACTCACACCTACCAAAATGAATCTATCTATCATCAAACAACTCCTTCACTGCCCTGATTTAATCAGCCTCCTACAATAAACATGAGACACTGGACAAAAGACTCTTATCGCAGTACACTGAAATATTGAAGAAATACACTGAATGCTAAAGAGTCAAAGGAGATGGAGAACCACGATGGTGCGAAGTACAGTTTGGATGGTCTCCAAAGGGAACTGGAATACTGAACCTGGTACTGCACCTTATCCTGATCTTACTGATTTCTGTTACATTGTTTTATAAGTTAGAGTTTGGAGGATGGCTAAACAAGTTACATTTTTGCAAAAATGTCCCATATATATAATGTCACTTAGCTACATTTAATGAAATTCTGAGAGATTAGCCAAACACAAAATTTTCCTCAAATTGGAATTGGACTGCGGCATTCCCTGTTTATAGGCACAGAGGCAAGAGGCAATCACACTGCAACTCCAGGGATGAGATAAATTGAATTTAGCCACAGGGCAGATTGTGGTGGTGAAATCCAACCCCCACCCCACCTTTTGGTCCCTTGGTACTTGCTACGATTCCTCCCCATCCGGGCCACAAAATAGTACAATGGACCAGAATGATACACAGCCATCTAATGTGGGAAAAACAAATAGGTAGAGAGCAATGAGCCAGAACACTATGGCAACCCATAGCATGCCTGACTCCCATGACTGACCATTTGACAATTACAACTAGAACTCATCACTCATGACAATACACTGATTGTGGCCAGAGGGGGGCGATACCAAGACTCCAAGATCTAGCAAGTTCTCAGTCTGTGTAACTGGTGTAAAGTACCAGAATATCCCATTGTCCAAACTGGGCCAGAGCAGAAAAGTACCTGACGAAAGTAAATTATTTTGAATCCTATAAGTAGTGATTCTAGTAAGACCCTTTGAGCTCTTGATCGTAGCAGGCTGCACCCAGTCTCTCCCCCGAGCTGGGACGCTGCCCAGGCTGACACATTGAGGATTATCAGACCGGGGCAAATCAACCTCTCTCAAGTCTCGGTTAGCACCCATTGAGGAATGCCAACACCTTGTAAGTACTTACTCTAAACTCAGGAAAAGGGAAATTTTTAGCTGTAGGTTAGCCTCCCTTTCATCCACCTCTCCACCTACACGTTTCTGATATACACATTAGCTTCTACAGATATGGGTGTTGTTCTATTTGTCCATACACACATAGGAATCAAAGGGACTGTCAGCTTGTTAGTCACCCACTACTAAGGGATCTTTGATCCCAGCAGTTAGAGAACCATGTGTGTGCTTATATGCTTTTGCTTATATTTAGATATATTAATCTGGAATACATGCTTTTGCTCATACATGTATGTATTGATCTGGGATAACTTACAGTAAATTAGTGTGAATCTTGTAATCTTCAAACCTGTAATTAAGCTGCTGTGTAATTATTTTGTCAAATCACTTTGTAGATCTTTAAACTAATTAATGATTAAGTGCTACTAAAATTCAACCTTTTGATCTACCTCAAATAATTAAGGAGTTTTAAATTGCTGGTAAATCATAACCATGTCAAATATTTTGTCTGTGACAATTCTGAAACCTTAGAAGGAAGTCTGTATGTCTGCATCAGCTATCACACCTCCTTGAAGAAATGAAATGTAAACCAAGAAAGCCTGTGAGAATGGACCACAAAGTTTACACTCTAACAGATCTAACACCAAGCTTCAGAACTGATACAGCATAGCTGCTAGATCAAGATCCTATTTATGTAAGCAATTAACAGATTTACATCAGAGAATATATGAATAATAATGTCATTAGAGTATTCAAAACATGATCATTAGGTCATGAATTAAAGCAGTGAAACACAGTACTTTCTTGAGCTCTACCAGAACTGCAGGAGAGATTAACTAAAAGTTAAAAATCCTACATGAACAACTGTAACGACACACATCCTTTTAAGCTTTCACAGAAATTTAGTAATTACCTTTTCTGAATAATTTCTCTCCAGGCATGTGACTCTGTCACAAATTCTCTCAAGTTATCATTAGTCACAATAACACCTCCAGTTTTATCAGCAAGGTGTAATAAAAACCTGTAAAATTAATTTCAAAGACCATTAAAGACAGTCCGCTTTGCTGAAAACTGTCCAAAGATCTAGAAAACAAAACATTTCGCTATGAAAGAGTAATCTATTTGCATGAAAACAAGCACCAGGAAATTTACTTTGTTTAAAGTTACATGGTGGATTAAAACAATTTTTAGATAGGATGCATTTATTTAGTGTGGAAGAGTTTTCATAGGAGGTTTTTTCCCGCCATCAAACTGCCAGAAGCAAACCCCCCCCAAACCCATGGGATTATCCAATTCCAAAATATTCGTAAAGATAAATGATTTGCTTTATGAAAGAGTACAGTATTTACTAAACATTCCAACACAAAGCTATTTCCATATACTTTTTTTGTCTGCTTAGCATTAATATCTGTGTTCTGCAGGGTAACATTATGCACTTCAGTCTGTCAACAACTGTTGACAAAGAGTGCTGTTACCATTTAGTTGTTAAATAAATTATTACAAAAGGTGTCATGGTTTAGGCTGAGCTGGCCACTAAATGAACAACAGATGCTATTGACCCCTCTCTTCCCCTTCCCTTCCGGAAAGGGAGAGATAATAACGGAGGGACACTTACAGGCTGAAAAAAAACCCAAAACACCTTTAATGAACTATTAACAATGAAAAAATAATATTAATAAGAAAATAACAAAATATATACAAAACCAGTATCGAGCTCCCAGGATGACAATCACATCACTGGTAAGCACTGGGACTGGATCAGCAAATAGAGGAAGGCAAATAGAACCCTCCTCATCTGCTGGCCACTGAAGGAGGAGGGTTGACCTCTTTGATCATTCCACCTTTATACTTAGCATGAGGCAGATTGGTGGAATTCCCTGTTTGGGGTCACCTGTCCTGTCTGCTCCAGCCCACAGCTGCAATCCCTTTACACTCCCACTTCCAGCCCTCCAACATGGCACATAAAGCGAGCTGACCTTGGTTGCTACAGCAATAAGTACAAGCAAGAGCCTCTCTGCATACCATTCCTTAGCATTAATTGTAAACATCAGACCTTATCACTGCTAGAAGCCAACACTGCCTCAAAAATATGCAGTCAATTAGAAGAGGCTTCACTGCAAAATTACTGAAAATTGGCTCCATTCTATCTCAAACCAGCTCAAAAGGTAACCATTCATTTATTAAGAACATACCATTTTTTTAAACCCACCTGAAAACAAGCTTTTTGCTATTTGAAACTATTTTAGCAGAGATAACAGACTGTGTTCTTTTAAAGATATATGTACTTTTGATAAAAGTGCAAATATGTTAGCACAACACTCAATTTCACAACAGTATCAGCTGTAAATACTGCACCTACACGGCATTTTCTATGAAATGTTGGCTGCATTCAAAGTATTAGTGTGTAAGCAACTCCAACATGGCTAACTTTCTTTTTTTTTTCTACAATATTATTATTGAAGAGGTAAGATTTGCTGTGTTTTAACAAGGAAGATAAATTACGTGCACTCTAGATATCTTTTGCATACCAAGTTCTGCAATCAGGTACATGACCATGCAATCTAACAAAACCAGGCATGCCCATGATGCAAAAACTTGACGATTTTGTAGTCAGAGAAGTAAAGTATGAATGATTATTAATATGAAGGAACAAACTGAAATGCAGCGAACTGCAGCTAGGTACAGAACACAATTTCAAAGCTGCAGACTGCTTATCCATGCAAAATTAGGAAAGCTTGTCATGGAAAAAAAACAAACACCACAACTTAAGCAGCACGTGCTTTTAACCATGTCAAGACTGAGAAAATCTGGGAATAGCAATGTAAACACTAGAAACCCCCCCAACAATCAACAAAAACCCCTAAAGCTTACTGTTGTTCATTGAAAGATGATCCCCACATTTTTAATTTGAACTTCAGTGTTTAAACTTGGCAATATACTAACATACACACTGTTACAAATAGACTGCTCCAAACACCTGTCTATGTCCGTATGCCCCAATGGCATAAAGGGGGGAAAAAAAAAACCCACAAACAAAAAACAACAGAATAAAATAGTACCTGATCGGATTTATGCTAGTGCTCTCCAAACATAAAAGACAATTCAGGGACAGACTGATGATCAGGAAACCATAAAAGCATTACTAAAAGACTGATTTCTTCCTCAGTGCAAGTGATGCCATTTGAAATGGCTTAACTTTATTGCTGTTATTAGAACTGCCATGAAAATTTCCCATCAATTTCTGAAAACAGTATGTACAATAGTATTAGAGAATCAAGCATAAAACTGCTTCGTAAGACAGTAAAATAATGTAACAGATTCAGAGTTCAATCTTAAGTTAGACGCATAGCTATCTGTCTAGACAGGTTGAAGAATTATCTAATACTACCATTTATGAAGTATTAAGACTTTACAACCATTAGTCAGATGTTCAAAGAGACTTTAAATTCCATACCTGTCATCATGAGAAGCGATTCTTGCTCCTAAAACCATCCGTGCAGGGGTTAAAGACAATATTCCAACATCCTGTAGCTGTGTTAAGAAATCCTGCTCTGTTAAAACATGAAACAACTGTTCTTAAAAACAAAAGCTTTCTTCTAAGCTATTTATAGATTTGACAATTAGTCTGAGATATAATTAGCAGTGAAGGTGGCTACTTTAGTACCTGTTAATACTGAGAGCTGAAGAATAGTTATGATAGAGTTTAATCAAGAAAACATTAGGAAACTATTTCCCTCACCTGTAATGTAAGGATCACGTCTCGTTCTCCACTGTGGAACAAATACAGTAATATTTCTGTGGCCACGTTTCCAAAAGTAGTCAACAGCTATTGCAATTCCTCGACAGGAGAAGAATTTCCTTAGACCATGACTAGAGGCAAAAGAAAGAGAAGGGAGATTAAATTCACAGGTTTTTACTACCATGAATATAATGAAAACAGAACAAACCCTTGCTAAATGAAGCTGGAAGTTACACATACAGCCTTACCAAAATAAGAAGTAGATGGATGTTACAGATGAGGAATCTTATAAATGGAAAGAGATCTTCAGCAAAAGAAGAGAATGGAATCATCACCTTGCAATTTTATAGCTTAGTTTCCTTTCAGTTTTGTGGGCACAATGATATTTGAGTAATTAGAAGTGGGCTTAGCTTTAAAAAGAGGCCAATGGTGATGGTTCTCAAAATCTATTCATTACAGATTAAGATTATCATAATCCAATGTTATGGCAGTTCCAAATACAGTCCCACTGCAAAACACAACACTTTTGCTTCCACTGGTTGCCAGGAATTACGTCTGAAGTTCTCTGATAATCCAAGATACCTGTGCCTCCTCTACCTTCATTTCAACAATGCGAGCTATTGTTTTCAAGCTAAACAACGAAATTTCTTGGAAGAAAGATTTTCAAAACACTGTAATTTAGTGGCAATCCACCTCCCACCCACCCCCTTTAAAAATATATTATGTTCATGACCCGTTTTTGCAAGGCAGTTAACTGACTTTCCAGAAAAATCAGCAACTGCCCAATGTGAGTGACAGATATTAGAGAGGGACCTTCTGAGGTCCCTCTCAATCTGAATTATCCCAGTGATCCTATATGCCCATTTAACATCTGGCAGGAAGTTCTCCTGTAGCAATTAACTATTTAACTGGATTCTGGAAACTGAGCTTCAGAAGAATAATGAAAGAATCTTAAAATAAAGTACAGAAGAAAGATTAAAAAATACTACTAGAATAAATTCCTACAGAACACCTATCAGCACTTTACATAGGGCAAAGTCCAGTTTTCATTCAGAAACTTTTCCCCTCACATTTTCATAGCTTAGAGGCTACACTTGGACAAAGACATACTTAGAAAAGACACTTACACTGATTCAGAACTGATGACACGAATCAGCAAAGCTCTTCTTACAAAGTAGTACATGCTCTGTGTTTGGAGTCATATGCTGAGTTACAAAGGGCTTCATAACAATAAGTGATCAAGTGGTAGCTGTATTTAAAACCCAGTTTATGTGCAATTATATATTATAAGCCTAATAATAAACTTTATTAGTTTCGAATGGAATTTTACCTTAAAAGCCCCAGTTTAACCTACCAGGAAATCTTTTAAACAGAGTTTTTAAAGTGTCTCCATGGAAATATTTCACAGTGAAACTCAGCCTTTATTAGCATCCACATATCCTTTCCCAATTTTGTAAACTAATTTTAAAATAAATTTATCAAAACAGAAATCTATTAAGGCTTTCTTAATTTAGAGAGGAATGTAGAAGAGCATAAAAACGAGTTATCTGAACTATGAAAGGCAAAAATCTGACTTATTAACAGAGTTCCTGTAGAAAAAGATAAATCCTTTGCCACACTTGCCCTAATAAAATTAGGTGTCAAGAGCAATTAAATAAAGGAATGCAACTGTCACAGAAGAGTTACCCCTCGTAAACCTTCTAGGTCAAACTTAAAATGCAGTCATCAACCCTTCACTTTAAACTAGATGTTCAATAAACTGGAAAACTCTGTTAAATACTTTCACTGTATTAGTGGCTCTCATATGGACTTCAAGAGATGTAGACATCTCCATGTTCATGTTGAAAATTACACCTCCTCTACTTGTCCATCCTCCTGTTTTAAAACTTTATATCTGCTAAACTACACAGAATACTCTCCAGTTTTTAAACGTTTTAAAGCCTAGAACAGCAGCTCTTGATTTGTCCTGTACCATCATTCAGGTCTTCTGCTCTGAAGCAACTCAAAAAAAGAAAAAAAAGTGTGTAAATATAAGCAATACATTTAACTTTACCATATAACATGTAGAGTGAAGGTGAACTATAATATGAATGAATACATCACTGCCAGATGAACAGAGACATGGAGCACTTTATCTGCGCTAAGTAAACAACTACAGGACAGGGAATTATCACGGCGAGGTGGTCTTTTCAAGACATCCATCTCAAAAAATGCACCTGTTCCCCAATTGCCATTGTAAATACTGGTTTGGGCTGCCTAAGTTCTTTAGAAAACCACAAAGACCCTACAAAGCTATTACTGAAAATAAACAAGAGATGATCATAAGCAGGATAAACCACCAAACAGCAGGTTAATTTCCCGAACATGTAACATTTTCCCTTTGGTTTCGTAACTAAATTAAGGAGAGCACGTATTATTTAAAAACAACTGCAACAAGAAATAATTCCATCCAATTATTCTCTCATTCTGAGTTTCTTCCGCATTTTAATAAAATTTAATTTAAAATTACCTGACAACTCTCTGGATATTTCAGTCTGTCCTGAAAGGCCTGTTTTCACACAAAAAGAGGCAAATATGGACCAACGTGCCATTTTTACCAGGCTGCACGTGTCAAGGAAAAATTCTTCAGCTTCCTGAAGAGTTAAGATACACAGCAAGCTGTGATTTGCAAGCCTGTTCAGTCTTAGTCCAAGCATGTGGGCAACCCGTTAATTCCACCTCGCTTCACTCCCCAAACACGACAGTCAAGGGGCAAAAACCCCCAAACCAATACAGACATGGAAGGAGATGTCCATAGCCTCAAGGTGCTGAGAAGTAAAACTGAAAACAATTTAGAGCAAAACTGAAAACAATTCTTCCCTTTCTAAGACATAAGAAAGTAACAAGGCTTTATTTAGCCAGAAGGAAGTTGCAGAATACCTGAATTCAAAACCCCTGTGCATCAGTGGTACCCAGCCACTGTGCCCTGCTCCCGTGGGGGATGTGTGCGCTCCGGCTGGGGCTCGAGACAATCCACTGGGGTGCAGAAAGGCAGGATCTGAACTTCAGCAATGCACATAATAGTTGATAAATATACATACGATGCGGGTGCGTGCTCAAGAATTTTTTTATTGATGAAGCACTCAAAAGTTAGGAAACCACTGCCTACAGTAGTTTTGCAGCCACCAGGGAGATAAGCAGTAAGCAGATGTTTATTCACCACCTTTTAATTCACTGGTTTCAGATGTACTTGGCTGTTCTTAAAAAAACCAAAATCAATAAAAACCACTAACAACCCCCCCCAACACAAAACAAAACCACAAACCCCTGTAGATGAAACATGTAGATGAAAAAAAAAAATCTCTTCATGTTAAAAAAGTGAATATATGGTGAATTTATTTTCTACATGACCCCAACAATTTGCATTTTTCTTCCACTAACACACTTTTGGGAAAGAATATAAAAAATTCAAGGTAGCTTATGACTCACTTGTGACTTGCACTTTTAAATCACTATCTTCTAAATAGCAGAGTCTGAACAATGAGGAAGTAAGGTTACTTTAAAAACAAATTACTGTAAGAAAACACTGCACTTTAATTAAAGCAGTGTCAAGAGTTATGGATCACATTACAATTCCCCTTTAACGTTAGTAAGACTATAAAATGACAGAAAACCTTAATCTATTAATTAAATTAATTCTCCAGTGATTGACCTGGAAAGTTTTACTGTTACCAGTCATAAGGGAGTAGGGAGTAGGTCTGGGATCTTTAACCTGGAGAAGTCTATTTATAAGGACAATCATCATCTTCAATTAGCAACCACTCGGTAGGAAAGGTTACGCATTAAGAAATCTTTCAACATTCCTTTTCATAAACAGAAGTTACTTCGATTTACTTTTGACACCTCCTCTGTGCTACAGAGGCTAACTGCAGACGTTTCTATCTTACTAGGTCCTTTGTCTTTACAGATGATTAGCTCCAAATGCAGTTTAAAAATGTATGTTTTGTTCTGAATGGGGAAAAACCAGTGATCTAGCAGGAACATGTGCAAATACATAAGAGGCCTCTCAAAGAAACAGGCTAAGTGAGATATATTTTTATATGAATTAAGTTTAAAACAGCAGCAGCAATTTTTCTGCACAAACTACACGTCTAAGAATTTCAAGGTATCATCTGGTAGTCAGTGTAAGTTATCAGCAAATATCAAGTTATCAAAATAGAAATAATTAGGACTGGATTATACTTAAAGGGAAGATGTTAAGACTGATTCACCAATTTGCTAAAATTATATTAATAATTCTACTAGCACTTCACAAAAATAACAACAGAACTTTTGATTTCTGTTACCAAACAAAATTCAGATGTATTACAGAGAAAGGGTGTTAGAAGTATTTATTATCCCTAACATTTGTGAAGTTTTGCTATTCCATGAATTTTGGTGAAATGTTTAGGAGCTACAATAGATCTTTAATAACCATGAGAAAACAGTAACTGCATCATCATTTATCACTGTGAAACTGCAAGTATTTTTTTCCCCTCATTAACACAACTACGTGTACATGCATGTGCAGATCCGCGTTTACATAGTTACTTCTGGGAAGTGGTACCAGCTGAACTGTCTGAAACTCCAACTCATTTTAGGACAGACTTTGATATGATTTTCTTGTGTTACATAACATTATATTGAAGTCCATTCTTTTGGGAATCTCTTTCATCTAATATCTGGTAGTAGATGACACACAACGTGTATCTTAACCAGTCAGATGGGTTTTTCTCCCTCTAAGAGCATCCTACAGTATCATCCTACAGAACTCAAGGGGTCACTGGTAGTTCTCCTTAGAAAATATCCTGTTCAAGAATGAGTTTCAACTAAACAGAAGATAACAGAGCTGATATGAGACTCTTCAGGATTTCCAATCTCCAAGATTAAAATGCGTATTTTAAAATAGTTTAACCATTCAAGAAATACTTAAATAGCCTAAACTTTCCGCGCTTTGCCTGAGGATACAGATGATCTTTCTCAGGATTACTACTATTTTGCTTAAAGCACTCCATTTTGTTCTGGCAGCACAGCTTCAGAACGAAAACTCACTCCTGTACTTGGAAGACTTTATGCGCATTCAGCAGAGAAACTCCAAATACAGCAAAAACCCCCCAAGCCCTTAAATACCAAGTTCTAGTGGTAAGTTTACTCTTATTTATTGTTATATTCATGAGTAGAGCAGAAGAACAATGAGTCAGTTTATTCTTAAAAACTCCCACCTCCTCATTAAGAGGAAACACTGCATTGCTCACTTTTATATTCCAAAGCTAAAAAAACAAAGCCCCAAAGCAAAGTGTCGCGGTTTAACCCCAGCTGGCAGCCAGAACCACACAGTTGCTCTATCACTACTAATCATTAGAGCAAAAGTGACAAACCCTCACGGGTTGAGATAAAGACAGTTTAGTAAGTTAAAAAATAATAATTAAAAAAAAAAAAAAATCAATCGCCAACACTCCAAATGTCCTCCCCCTTCCTCCTTCTTCCCCCAGCTTTATATACTAAGCACACCACCATATAATATGGACTACCCCTTTGGTCAGCTGTCCCAGCTGTGTCCCCTCCCAGCTCCTTGTGCCCCCAAGCCTGCTCCCTCATGGGGTGGTGTGTGGAACAGAGAAGGCCTAAACTGTCTTGCAACAACTAAAAACATCAGCATGCCATCAAAGCATCTCTCATCCCAAATCCATAACATAGCACTAAAACCAGCTGCTAGTAAAAATGCTCTCTCTATCCCAACTTAAACTGTGACACAAACACTGACAAAACCTTTTGACATGCATGCTTGCCAAAATTACTTAGTCTAATTAAGTCTTTTAAACTTAAGTCTAGAAGAACAAACCCAAGTCTCCTCCTAACTAGAGAATAACAATCAATTCAAGGATAGTTTTGATAAGACCAATGTTAAAATGAATCAAACGAAGCACAAAATTTTAGAGATATAGGTTCTAAGTCCAATTTATTTATAACAAACTTAGAAGAAAATAAGAAATTTGTAATTGGCATATCCTCCAAAGTTGTCTACAACAGAAACATTGACTAAAAAAAAAAAGAAGAGAAGATACCTTCAATGATTCAAAATCCCTGCATCATAGTCAACAAAAGGGATTTCTGATTTCTTCATCTTTTGCATGGTGCCTTAGCAGTCAATCTGTTAATGTTATCTGACAGCCCTATAATTGTCTACTATTGTTTGCACACATTCTTTCAGGTATCGGGAGGAAGAGGTGCCAAGGCGTGTGCACACAAACATGCAGTTGCCTGTTCTGCACATTTTATGGAGGGGGATAGAATATTTTTGTTTCATGGCTACATTTGCAGAAAGCAACAGGACCCAAGCACTAATATGTAATGTTGTTAAAGGTTACTGCTATCCAAGAAGCTCTGTTTTAAAATCACAAGACACTAACAGCAAAAGTAACCCAAAACACTTAACTGAGCTCCTTTGATCAGTGCATGCAAATCAAATTAAGTTTCATGAATAAAATTGCTTGCAACAAAGCTGACCTCACTGCAACTACTTCTGACTCAAATACTACATCGAGCTGGAACACTGATAATTCAAAGTACGTTGCTCTGAAATGGTGCAAACAGGGCTTCAAATCTGACTGCTGCCTATAGTAAGAAATGCTGTAGAACAGATTAACTGTTCATTTTGAAACATCTTTGTTATCAAAAAAGATCTCATCTACCTCTAACGCATATCTAGTTTTAGTTTCCATTGCCTATTCCGTTCAAGTTTCTTTCAGATTACTTTTGTATTTGGGCTGTGTAAATCTGAGCTGTTTTTACAAATTCACAAACTTCCACCAGAGCAGGAAAGCTCAATCTTAAAAGGATTTACAGAAAATATGTTCCAGCATATTGCAATTACCAACCAATTTAAGTAAAAATAATGGATATCCCTTATTCTTTTTGAACCATTTCCTGCATTTGTTCAATTTCAGACTAAATTTTTTTCAAGTCAAAAGTAAACTCTACAAAAATAGTTTCATGATAGAATATTCCCCAACCACCCTGTCCCAGCTGGATTTGTGTACTGCAGTGTCATATAAGTGCACCTGCTAAAAACTTCTGAATTTCCTTCTACGTACAGTATCTCAGCAAAGAATAACAACTTCAAAAAAGTCAATTATAAAGTGAATGCTGCCACTAAATGGAGAATAAAAACTGAATTTAAAAAAAAAAAAAGAGACAACCAAAATTGCTGTGTGTTGGAAATCAAAATGGCTTCTGTCAATCTCACATGACGTTTCATTATCGAGTCTTACTGTAACTCACCAACAAGGCCATCACCAGCAGCTAAAAAATCTTGCTGTTGAGTACTCACAAGCTACTCAACATACACCACAGCAACCTCTTAGTCCCCATTTTATTTGAAAGCTCATCGAACTTTTAATAAAGAGGTAGTTGAAAAGAACAATACTCACGAGATTGCAACATTGCTTCCATCAATAATGATATGCTTTAAGTAGGGTCTCCCAGGTTCATTTTTCAACTCCAGTCTGTAAGGCTTTTTTAGAGATTCCAAAAATCTTTGAACTCCAGTAACTGAAGGATCAGAATGATGTTTGTGTGGTCCCACTGTCTCTCTATCAGGATTTGAAGGATGTATTTTTGAAGATAATACCTGGTCTGGGATAGGGTTTTCAGAATCTGAGGTTTGGGAAAGGCATTCGTTGAGAGATCGCACTTGAGAAAAGCTGCAGTGTCCTACCTGATCCTCAAACACAGGATGACTGTTCTGTACAGCTGAGGGCCCAGCACATTTTTGCTGAACTGCAGCTTTATTCTTATTTGAGATACGCTGCACAGCTGAGCTCCCCCTGGCTACAAAATCAACATCTTTGAGAGCTCCAGTTTGTTTAGTGCAGAAAGTTACACCACCATCAGTTTCTATGTCACTTAACTTTGAACAGTGAGTCTTACCAGAGCAATAAATGTCTCCGTGTTTATAGCGTACAGCTGAATTTTTGCTGGAAGGGGAAGCAGGCTGGCACACCAACACACGCATCCCAGCTTCTTCATCAGCTTGCATGCCTGCTGAATCTCGCATTTTGCAGTATTCATTTTTTGTCTCCTTTGTGGTACGACTGGATTTAAGTGGACTTTTAGAAATGCCTTTATCTTCTAGCTTTTGTAAATTATTTGCATTACTTCTCAAAGGAGGATTGATAGTTCCAAGCTTTTGAGATGATTGTTCATGTTCTTTTTGAAATTTTAAATTTTCCTTCTCAATTTCTTCTAGTAATATTAATGGTTCCACAGATTGGCCTAGGATACCAATAACTTTTTCTACAATATTTTGGGAATATCCCATTGTTCTGAAAAAGTTCACAAGAATCTTATATTCCATCTCCTCACTGATATCATCACCTTCTTTAAGGCAGTAACTGGGATCATCTGATTCACTGCAGCTATCTGAAACCAGATCGATAACTGCATCGCTGTTTGAAGAGGATTTCACTTCCTGATCATTTTCCAAAGAAAAATGCTTTTTAGGGAGCCTTTCCTCATCATCAGAGGATCTTCGTTTACATGACTGCCTTTCTTTAGGCACCACTGCCTCTAACAGAGGCACGTTTATGGGAACAAAACTTGTTTCAGGAACATCAGAAAACACAGTGTCCATTTGCTTTGTAAGCTCAGTTACAGGTGTCCCAGCATTGTTTCTTGCTTCCTCGCCACTTGCTCTTCCATCTCTGTTTGTAGCAATCCCTTTGGAGGCTTTGTTCTGCAAATCCTCCGTTGAGCTTTCAGAACCCGTAAGATCGATGATATCGCTCTCCGCTTCACAACACTCAGTTTGTGTGAGAGCCAGGAGTTCTCTTTTGAGAGAGCTAGGCAAAATTAGTAAATCCATTGTGTATTTATCTGCATGTGCTTCCACAAATTGTCTAAATTGCTTTTTAATCCCTGATTCATTGTCGCTTAACAAGCTTTCATTATTCTCAAAAAGCTTGACAAACTGCTGAATGTGACTTTGAGCCATAACAACAGCTTCCGCGCCCCCCTTAATACTCAGCAATCCAATCTCCAGCACTGTTATATCAGCACAGGTATCTTGGATGAGACTGTTGAGGAACAGGCTCTGAGCACCAACAAAGATGCAGTGCATGTCCTTTGGGTAGTACTCCTTTTCTTCTAGTTCAGGTTCACAGAGTCCCTTAATATACTCCTAGAAAGAGAAAAAGACAGCAGAGTGACTATTTGTGGAAAGCTAATATATAAAATTGGTTAGGTCAGTAATGAACAAGTACCCTAGAAAATAAAGCCAACTTAGCATAACAAATGCAAGAAAATAATTACTGCCAATAAGCTTGATAATAGAGATAAAATACAGATATCCAACCAGAGGGATCTGGACAGTCTGGACTGATGGGACGAGGTCAATGGTATGAAGTTCAACAAGGCCAAGTGCTAGGTCCTGCACTTTGGTCACAACAACCCCATGCAGCGCTACAGGCTTGGGGCAGAGTGCCTGGAGAGCTGCCTGGCAGGAAAGGACCTGGGGGTGTTAGTCGACTGTCAGCTGAACATGAGTCAGCTAACTCTACAACACCTTGAAAGGAGGGTGAAGCCCGGAGGGGCTGGTCTCTTCTCCCAAGGAACAGGCAATAGAGCAAGGGGAAATGGCCTAAAGTTGTACCAGGGGAGGTTCAGACTGGATATCAGGAAAAGTTTTTACATGGAAAGCGTTATCAGGCCTGGAACGGGTTGCCCGGGTAAGTGCTGGAGGCACCATCCACAGAGGGATTTAAAAGATGAGCTGACACAGTGTTCAGTGATAGGTTTGGTGATGGTAAGTTGATGTGCTCGGATCAGGTTTAGTGATGGCAGGTTGATGGTCAGACCAGATAATCATAAAGGTCCCTTCCAACCTAGACAATTCTATGATTCTATGATCTTTAAGGTGCCTTCAACCTCTAACCATTCTATAACTCTATGATCCTGTGGCACGGCACAACATAACTAGTAGCCATAGTAGTGTCCATTAAAAGACACCCTATAGAAAAAAATATGCTAAAAACGATCAAATGACAAAAACCAATCTGGACTCTGATACATTCCATTATTAACTAAATAAAACATTTGTATTTTAAAAGGACAACTGCCAGAGCATCTACTTACAAAGGGTAGAAAACACTAAAGAAAATCACACAAAAAGCTCAACAGCAAGCCAGCTTTCCACACAAAAGTCTGAAATACAATATTTTGAAAAAGTAGATGATACAGACAAATGAAAACTCCAGGCTCCAGCTAGTCCTGTGTTCCAGAAGTTCAGGTTTTAAATGTGCTGTGGTTTTGGGTTTTTCTTTTTCTCCTTTAAATAATAAAATAATAATAATAATAAATCAACCCCCCTATTTCTGCCACCTACAAGTTATCACAGGGTAAATTCCTGATACTACCTGGTTTTAAACACGCCAGAGCTCAGAATTCTGACAACGTGGTGTATTATTTCTTCTTTCCGACAGTATTATTCTTCACCAGACTGCTTCTTTCTGCACTTAAAATTATGTAATGTTGTGAAACCAGTTTCTAAGCTGCAGTGACTGTATTTGCAGGCTCCCAAGTATACCACATTTTATTACTTATCTTTACTCTCAGAAAGTAAACTCCTTTAAATGGAACTGAAAACCCATACACAGTCATGGATAATGTAACACCACTTCCTATTACCTACTGAGTTACATCACCACAGGCTGCCTCAAGACCGTATCAGCACAAACTGCTTCTGCAACAAAATCCAGAGGATTACTTTTCATGCCTTATATAATCTTAGTCATTACATGACTGCTTTTGCTGAGCAACAGGACAATAACATGATTCGAAAAGAGGATATCCAAAATCTGAGTTTCTATATATTTTTTTTTTACATTTACTAAAGAACCCTGAAGAATGAACACACTGACATGACCGATGAATTGAAATACAAATTGCTATCAAAAAACCTTTTAAAGGAAGGTATTAAAGAAACGCAATTGTTCCCATTTTCAAGCCAATTATTTCTCAACACAGGGTCTGAAAACCACTCTACACATAAAGGAAGTCATGTCTCCCATACTCTTTTAGTATTTGGAGTAGAACACATTTTGCATGTTATTAGGAAAAGCAACAATTAGGAAATAGAAATCTTGTGCTGTTTGTTTCAGACTTTAACTTTCTGGAAAAATGAAAGTTGTACTGCAGCTGCCCAGCGAAGAACAGCTGTTTATGCTACCTGTAATAGTTTCTGAGACCAAGTATCTACGCAATCAGGTTTTGAGTCAGTCAAATAATTCCAAAACTTCAACCTTCATATTATTTTCCTTACAAGTCTTCAGCATCACACAGTTAAGGAATGAAGTTTTTCAAAGCACACTGCCAAGTCTGTGAATTAAGTCACAAAGCACACAATGAGTATCTCCACTAATACGTACATGTATTTAAGCAAAGAGACAGACAGATGCCTGCATACTGAGCTTTTTCTTTTGAAAGCTACGTACTCACACCACTGTTCTCACCACATGATTCAACCAGTTTTAGGTGCCAGGCCCGCTATGAGTAACATCACTTTCGTCAGCTGTGTCAGACGCACACACAGCTTGCTCTCTCTCAGCTCTCTTTTTAACCAACACTAAACAAGTTACCTGCTTGTTTATCACCACCAACATCTAGTAAAGCTGTGTGGATCTGCCAACTTTTACAGGCAGTAAGTACTAGCTCTGTCAAGGTGTTAGCTTTGTCAGTACGCTACTAACAACCACAGAATGCGTTCAATCTGTCAAGCAACGGTGAAACATGCTGATATCTAACCACCTCCGAAAAAATTTTCTTGACTAGGGGAAACGAAAGGAGAACAATACGCTGTAACAGCGTTTTAAAGCAAAGCCAGTCCCAGCTCTTACGGGTGTTGGGAGCCTCTCGGGCCGCCTGCAGAAGCGTCCCACCCGGCAGCGGCAGCGGCCGCAGGGCTCCCTGCCACACCACTGAACTTTGTACTTCTCAGCCGAATAGTTCGTCTTTGTTCCCTGAGCTCACGTCAACACCGCCGGAGACACCCTGGCACCGGGTACACACCCATTTGCCAAGCCAGGACCGTTCCCGTTTCCCCGTGCACCGCTGACTCCTTCCCCCGGCCGCACCCAACGGCCCCCGGCCCTGCCCCTGGACGGAGGGCCCTGTCCCCCGGCCCCGGCCTCCCTCCTGCCGGCCAAACCCCCGCGACACCACCGAGCGTCGCTTTCCACCCTGACCCCGGTTCCCCCTCCACCCCGGTCGTACCTTGGCACTGCGTACAGCCTTCCCACCGCCGGCCAGCTGCACCCAGATGCGGGCAGCAGCGGGCGGCGAGCCCGGCGGCGGGATGGTGG
>VXBW01003459.1:141-52086 GCA_013400375.1 Thinocorus orbignyianus | reverse complement strand
CGGTGCTTATTTCACTGACACAATAGAGGCAAATGGCAAGTTCANACTGTTTACCAGAGCAACAGGTATTGCAGGGAAACAGTAACACAGATGGAGGAGACAAACACGAGTACAATACCGACCGCACCATGTGCCGCACCGCCCCGACCTGACCGCCACCGACGCCGCTGAGAGCACCCTGGGGCCGCCCGCCCATATATACGTCTACGCCATGATGTCACCACACCCACTCCCATTGTGGCCCCTCCCCTCCCCGGCTAGCTCCCTGCTGCCCCTGCGCCTGGCACACACACCTGGCTGTGCCGGATAGAGACAGGGGAGAATCAACCCCATCCCTGCTGGAAACCAGGACAATGTTATAACCCAATTATTTTTAATATATGTATAAAGACAAGGGAGAATTCATGGTCTCTTTTCTTATTTTCTTTATGTGAGAACAGCAGCTTGAATTTGCAGGGCGGTTGGACTAGATGACCTTTAAAGGTCCCTTCCAACCCGATCTATTCTGTGATTTTCAGTCATGAGTAAAGGCTCTTTTGTCAGAGTTTGAAATAAATACTGAAGAGGTAATCACTATTAATAGATTGCCTTTTTTGTATGGTTTTCATTTTAAAACCAAAATTATTTAGGATGTACAGTTTAAAATCTTCCCATTACATGCATTTGTCCCTTGTAGAGTAACAATCTCTAGTGTTTTCCCTACACAAATGATCTTGAACTTTATAGCATAACTTGGGATATATTTATTTTGAGAATCTAGCTGTTACTTTGACGTCACTCATAAAATAATTGACTCTTCATCTGACTTGATGGTAAAAACTCTTTCCTTAAGGTCTTTCGGAAAGCATTAGTTTGACAGTTGTTCATTTTGCTAACTCTTCTATCTAATCCATGCAATCTGGGAATTTTGCAGTGATAATGAAATCTCAAGCGTCATCCAAGTTGCAAAGTTTACTATTCCTGAATAAATTCTTCTTGGAGCTGTAACTTCAGTATTCTCTGAAGTTGGCTCCTCTCTGTGTGCTCATTTAATATTCCATTTTTCCAGGAAAAGTTACCTGAACATTTCAGCACCGGCAGCCAACAAGACATCATTTCATCCCAGCAGGTTGGTTGTGGTTTGGTGCACTCAGAGGAAAACAAAAACATTAATCTCAAAGTGATTTTAGCCTTAAAAGTACTTGCAAACATAAGAATTGCTAAGTTTGTATTAAACATTGCTTGTCTTCACAAATAAAGCAAACCAAACTAAAGCTACATTTACTGTAGCGAGCAACACTGTCTCTCTGCGGTTCTCCTGGCTGTTCCAGGTAGCAGAATACAGTTTAGAGGAAGCCTAAAATATTTTAAGTGTTTTAAAGTACTTTTTTTCTCTCATTTCTTTTGCACTCCTCTTGGTCTTAATATTCTCAAGTGCTGTTTTTTTTTTCCCATTTTGTTTAATTAAACGAAGTTTAAGTCTGATAATGGCTTTAAAATCTTAAGACAAAAGAGTTTAAGAATAGTTAATATTAATAGTTAATTAATAGTATATTAATAGTTAATTTCGATAACTATTTTTTTCCTTATGCTTTAGTAAAGGACATTCAATCACATCAGTTTAAAGTTCTGAAATGCTTATATGATCAAAATATCTGTATAATCACAGTGCAAATTCTGTACGTTTTGTTTGTTACTCTAGCAAATGACCCCGCACCTCTGCAGTAATAATATCTGCCAGGAATTCCAACCAGCTCAAGCATGATCTCCACTTCCTGAGAACATGTGGCTGTTCTCAGTCTGTCAGCTTTTCCAAAGATATCTTTATTTGATCTCATGAAACGCTTTTGTCCCATATGAGGCTAAATGCATTGATATATAATTTTAAAGTAAATCCCTAGACCACTTTTTTAATATTGGCGTTGTGCTAACCATGGCCCAGTCCTTGGAGATCTTGCTTGTACTGAGCAAAATCATAAAAATATCTGCTTAAGCTTCTCCAATTTCTAACCCCTCTTTCCTTATCAGCTTTGGACAAATATTGCTTGGCTTGATGCCTTGTCAACAGCATCATCCCCTGACTTCTTAATAATCTTTCCTAGGGTGGTTATTGCATTCTTTAATTTTTTGTTTGATTTCCATAAAAGCTGTATTGCCTTTTTGGCTTTCTCAGCCTTTGCAGTTTGAAGCAATATTTGCAGTACAGTCCTTCTACACCTTTGCTATTCCCTCAGGTTTGCTGTTAAACTTCAGACTGTCCATACCACCAAAGCCAGCCACGTAACTGTAGTTTGTAAAAGAAATTTGATAAATGGAGAATTCTCAAAGAAAATTGATTCTAGCAGTGTGTTCACATAAACTACAGCAGTTAAAAGTGATATACATTACACTGAAACAAATTTTGGTTTGATGAAAAAGATACTCTTTTTGGCTTCATGGATATTCCTATAGGGACTGAGTTTGTGATTAGTTTTATCTGTACAACGTTAACAATTTATCTTCCCACTAAAATCACTTACTGAGGATGTCACTGTCAGTAAACGCATTTCAGGACCAATAAAGTTTTGTACTTTCCCTCACTTTTACAACTGGCTGGTTTTGGAACCTGCCAGATTTCAGAAACTGATACTTTATGCCTGACATCGCGCTAGTCTGCAGAAGTGCTTGTTTCTTTTTACTCTAACTCTCCACTGATGAGGTGACCCTCCGTGAGGACAGAAACAAACATTTTTAGACAAGATCAAAACACCGTCCATGGATTATTATTGCATAATTTTCACACAATGGAAGAACCTAAATACCAATTAGAGCAGGAAACCATTCCCACCCTGTATAGACGAGGCAGTATGTGTCCTAATAATTTAGAACCTGCCAGCAGAGAACAGATGGATGAGACAAACATATTGAGTTATAAATATGTCATCTGTTCCCAAGAAATTTCAAACCTCTAATTGGAGTCAAAAGGCTGAATTTATACTGAGTTCATAACCAATGAAGGGATCAGAGAAAAGTTCCTTAACCACTGTGTTTTAATCAAAATTGAGAGAAAATATTTAGCTAATTGGCTATCATGTTGACACTAGCAGTCTTATGCTGAAACCTGAAAGGACTGATTGAACTATACCTAGAAAACTTAGGGAAAAAGGTATATAGAAAGTGTCTCAAAATCACACTGTACTCTCCTGTGTGGTACTTTGAATTGCTATAGCCGGAATAATTGCGTAACTGTTGTTTTTGCAAATGTAGCTCAACTGATGCTTCTCAAAGGTATCTGTTGAGGTGTGTAGGTAACCATATATTGAAAAGGGTCAAACCTGACATGTTGGTAGCTGTTCTGTTTTGAGCTGATGCATCGCTCACACACATTGCCTCGGACGATGCACAACACTATTTCATGTAGTCCCGCTAGGGCTGAAACAGCCTCCAGACCTCTGACAATCATGTCAGTAAGCGACAGAGACCTACAGCCTCTGCTGGAAGTCCACAACAATTCAAATCCCACATGAATTTCCACTCAAGTCATTGCAGCTGTCCTGCTCTGAGCACTGAGAGCAGAATCAAAGACCATGAGGTTTATTAAAAGGCATTTATAAGCATCTGTGGGTGCTACCTTACTCATGGTTTGTGTGCTCTCAGCACAGAAGGTGGTGTTAAGCCTCATAGAAGAAAACATTGCACAGGCAGTCTTTGCAACAAGTAATCTTTCCTGAGATCAGCAAGCATTGCAAATTTGGGACATAACATCATTACTTGGTGAATTATGAGTAAAATCAAACATGTAACAATCCCATATGAGCTGTTTAATCCTGTCGCAGAGACTGAAAAATGAGGAGTAACATGGTAAAGTTTTATGCTTTTAAAATACCATCTTTTAAGTAAAGATTTCTGTCTTATCAATCCTTCTGTGTTATTTTATTCTTGTCCTTCTTTTGCTCTCTTAATTTTTCATTTTAAATCAAACTGACACTGCAATGGTGGTCTAGCAGTTTGTGTCATTTCCTGTGAAGACTGTAGCCATTCTCCATCCTCTGGGTAATTGATATTTACAGGCCACAACTTCAGGGTGGCTGGCAGTTTTCAAATAAAGATATAGGAAAGCTTGCATTAGATCAAACCAAATTACCCCCTATATTTTCTCTTCCTGTAGAAGAACACCTATATATCTGTTGAAGAAGTCCCAGAATGTAGGGATGATTTCCATTCATACCGATCAGAAATTTCTTCATTCAGAAGCAATGTCCTTTATTTAATTACTATAGATTTTTCCTCTAATATTTTGTTCAATCATGTGTTTTAAAGCATTTGAACTCCTAATAGTTCCAGAATTCCAGGTCAAACATATTGCTATTATAACATCTTGTGCAGGAAAGTGAAAGACAGGGAACAATCATGCCCAACTCTACGCTACTCATTAGTGTAACAGGCTGTGTGTTCCTTCCACTCTCCCTTACTTTGCAGTAGAAGTTCCTTCTTCATTCATTGTATAGAAACTGTTCCAAACCTTTAATTGTTCTCTTGCTTCATCTTCTTGACATCCTCCTCTTTCTTCTGCTGTTTTATTCTCTTGGCTATGGAAGCAACGTAAATGCAGTCAGAATTCGTAAGAGTCCCATAGCATCGTACAGTGTCAGAAAGTTTTCAATTCCTGTTTTCTTTTCTGTTCCTTTCCAACATTTGGTTTGTTTTTCTGACTGGTGTTAAACAATAAGTTGATAAAATGACTTAAAGGTAAGCTCTAATCCTCTTCTAATATGAACTCTCTCCCACACATGCATACACACAAAAAAATTTGCAAATCCAGTTAGAGACCAAATTATTTTCAAATATGTTAAATCAGAAATTAAAATATAAATTTACAGAATCAGGGCAAAATTCTATTAAAAAATCCTGATTTTCTTAGAAATAAAATTATTATGAATAAAATTTATATTTAAATCTTGTAAGGTACTTCAGATTCTGGAGTACTTTTCTAGAAATTAGAATATTTTTGCAGAATGTTACTTGCTTTTTAAAAGCAAAGTTTCAATTCCATTTCTAAAGAAAAAAAATAGTTTTTTTGCCCATATGAGTAGACTTTTAAGGTTTAATTTGCACTCACTAAGACTGATTTAAATCCAGGGTAAGAGCATCGGTTTAACTGCAGTGTATATAGCTTTGGATCTATGTAACACTTTGGCAAAGTTCTTTCAGCAAAACTTTTTATATGACTAAAGCAAAAAATTGTTAACTACTTCGGAACTTTCCTTGTATGGTGTACTGCTGAATAAATACTCTCTCTGAAACCAGGATGAAGTTGCTTCAGTGTCACTTCCAGACAGGAATAGAAGAACATTTTACTGCAGTACCCAGCTTTTGCTTCACACTCTGTGCAAAGGTCATGTGTTTGAGGTAAGAACAGAGTGTGGTGGAGCAGCCACCTTACCCAGCTGCCATGTAAAGTTAATCTTGAATTGCTGTTGTTGGCACTTCCCTTTGGGTAGAGAAGTTGTCCTTACTGGCACTGGTCTTGGTGGCTACCAAGCAGCCAGCACCCTTGAAAGCAATTCTTCATTCTTGAGAATGAATCATTTGGAAACTGCATGGTAAATAACTTTCACTTCTACCCGACAGGAAAAATGTCATCTGAAACATCAACAACATTAACCTGTCTCCAAGGAAAAGTCATCAGAACCGGACAATTACACGAAAAATGAGTAACATAATTAATTCATAAAATGTAAAATATCAGCACAGGACACTTGGAGCAAATTTGCTCTTGCTTAAAATGGCCTAATTTAGGCTTTATGTCACCTTGATGAAACTTTAATTCTGTTGCAAATGTGCAACAACTGGAGCTTCTCCAAGGCCTGGAGATGGCTGGCAGAAGAGGCAAGACTGGAGATTAGGCTTCTTTGTCTCAGTGCAGCTGTACTTCGTGAAATGTGAAACATGAAATTAAATCCCCTTGTGGCTGTTTAAAGAATAAATAACAATAACATTTTCATGTATGACCCCCTGTTTGCATATTTTAAGTTGATAGGTTCACAGTTCTGTGAAATGCCAATGCAAACAGTTGTCTTCTATTCTTGAGACTTGAAACCACTCACCTAAGCGTATCTTGAACCTGGAGCACCAACTGCAGCAGCTGCAATGCAGCGTACACTCTCATGCACACAAATGTTTCTCCCTCAAAAAACTCACCAATCAGCAGCAAGTTATAATATTCAAGCCTCCAGTATAAGGTAGTAGAATGACAAAACAGACATCTGGGATTTATATTAACATTGACAGATAACTTTGCAAATATTCTGCTTTATTTATGTGAAATAGAAAAGCAAAGAAGTGGTAAATCATTAGGATATATTTATACTACACTGAAGCTGCAGAGGTATGGTCTAGTTCAGGGTTTATGTTGCTGTCTATGTGAACAAGGCGTTGGTTTTAGCTCTTCTGGGAGTTCCACCAGAAAATGAGCTTAAGATGGTGCAAGGAACTTGTTTGTGCCAGTGAGGCAAGTGGAATGGCTGATGCTGAAAGGAGGTGGGGCCCATGAATTAAGAAAACTGGGAGTGATTATATTGGCAGAGGATTGTTTTTATTCAGTGCTTACCATCAACAGGACTACTGTGTTCTTGTTAAAGTTTCCCCATGTAGACTGCACTAAACAGGTAGTAATGGTGAGGACATAGGGGTTCAGGAATTGCCTTAGAGGGCAGATTTCAAGTTGCAGTTGCAATACCAGGCTTCTGAGTGATTCAGGCTTGGGCAAGGGAAGGGGCTGGTGGACAAATAACCCATAGATCAAGCTAAAGATTCCTCTCCACCTTTCATATCCTCTGTTTTTCCCAAAGGGGCCACAAGACTCAAGGATAAAGAGAGGAAGAAATAAGACAGCACCTCACTCTGCAATTACTCCATGTCTCCTTTCCTCTCACAAGCTGCAATTTCATCAGTTTCCCATTTCTCCGCTTCGTAAAGCAGATCTGTTGGGCTTTCAGCTGCAGTGTCCTTGGGCACCTGGGTTCCTCACTCCTCTACACCGCTTGTTTTCCCAGCTCCTGCTAGATCCAGTCCCCATTACCCTTACACCAAATCCTAGATTTTATAGCTGTAACTACATGAATAAATAAAATGGACTAGGACCCATCCTGTGGGTCCCTGAACAGTAAGGGCAAGTCAATGCAGTCAATACTCTACCCGAAAGACATAAGTACTCTCAAAAATAAAAGTCTCAGCTGGTGAGAAATTGAGGGAAAGTGTTCATATTCCTTTGATCCAGCATCACTCCATCTGTTGTGTGGCCTCTGAAGTCTATTTTCCCAGTGTTTTCAGTGTATTTTCATGATAGTTGTTCACAAATAGACTGAGCAACAGAGGAACATTTTGAATGATATGAACAAATACGACCTCAGAATACTTAAATCATGTTTGTTTTGTTATTCTGAAATGCCTTTACAGACATTTATGGGGAAATAAATTTTATTTTTTCAGAGTATTCTGTTGTGTCCTGGTAGCTTCAGCTGAATATTTTCCAGGACTCAGGACAAATTCAGCCTGGGTCAAGATAATATAGTTGATATTTTCTGCAGTATATTTCAGAAAACAAAACAGAATGGACGAGCAAGAAACACAGAATTATAAAGACACTTAATATAATTTTTAAGAATTATAAAAGAACCTGCAACTTAAACATCCTCCAAAAGCCCTGTCAGACACTGTAGTATGTCTTGGACTTAAATTCACAAGAGTAGGCCATGACCAAAGTGTGTTTTGGAGACATTTGACAATGATCACGTAAGTGTCTGTGAATGAAAATAAGGAGTGAAAATCTAATTTCATTTAGCCATACTTAATGGATTTACCTCAGAAATTGTGAAATGAGATTGTTTATACTCACTTGCTGGAACATTATTCAATTAAAGATCAATGCATCACAGAATCACTGAATTCTGCTGGCATCTTCACATTGACAAACAATTGACCAGGGGGTTGAAAATCTCCATTTAGGACACCAGAGTACATCTATATTCACAAAGTAGTAACACAGACACTTGGAGGTGACGATAGCTGAGTAATTAATGCAGCTCAGCTAGTTTTGATACTCCAGCTAATTCGCTCAGACCCAGCTCTGCAGCTATGTCCTGTTGTAGATATGGAGATACAGCTATTTCTCTAGCTATAAGTTTGCTGAAGTGCTAAACATTACTAAGAATTCAATAATGAAATTGTTGTTATAAATATTAATGTGATCTTAATGTTACATTGCATTTATTCTTTGAGAGCAAGGCAGAAAACCAAAAATCTCTGCTGTTAATTTAGTAGACATTACTAATGCTGGCACTTAATTTTTCTTCGCTATGAAGCTACTTGCCATAAAGATGCAATTGTAAAGATGCAAATGATTTCTTACTTTGGGGTTGATTGTGGGAGAATAAATTCAGTCAAAAAGGGAAAATTCTGAAAACTTCACATTGAATTCCCATTTTTTCTATGGATTTTGAAAATAACAGTAATTTTAAAATTACATTTGACATAAATCACCAAACACATTTATTTTCAGATCAAACAAATTATTTTCCACTCTGCACAATACACTCCAGGGTTTGGGTTTTTTTTCACTGAAGAAACAAATCACTAATTCTTTAAACTGATTTCCTTCAGATTTTTATCTTACGTATACAAAAAGGAAAAATTTCTAATGCATGACTCCCAGACAAATATATTTTAATTATAAATATGCATGTTCATCTGTATATTAACGCAGTGTTTCAAACACGAATTCTTGTTAAGTTGCCAGTGCTACTATTTTTGACACCGAAATTTGCTCCATATCATTGGCCTAACTCTGCAAGACAGTGAGTGACCTTTGCATTGTGATGACAGCATCGATTCGCTTAAGAAGTCTTTGAATAGGCACCAGACAGTGTCCCTGAGTGTGGTAAATTGCTGAATGACAAACAAAAATTTGGGGGTGTAGACCTCAAATTTGGTTTGCCGTTTCCCAGTGAATATTTAGTAGGGGAAGATTGCATCCAATTGCTCCTATTTCAAGGCCTTGTAAAAGAATTTTCAGTCAATGTATTCTGGTTTACAGAAATAGCTCTCTCCAAGAATAATCTCTGAGGGCTCTATTAAACAACAAACAGTTCCTAAGCTCTCTGAGCAGAAGCCAAGGAAAGGCCACAAGTGATACAGAGACTGGCTCTGTACACAGACGGCTCTGTACACAGATTTGGCAAGACAATAACCAACATACTGAAGAAGGCCTCTTTTGGTTTTCATTTTCTTTAAATCTCTCTCAGCACTGAACCATGACAGCTGTAGGCAGGCTGATATAAGTAGAAGTATCTGAAATTACCTCTTTCTTGCCACTGAGCCACTAGATAAACTGGGATAACTGCTTGAACTTGTTGAGATAACCACTACTTTGATGACAAAAGCTTTTTAATCCAATGTCACAACATCTCTTTGTTACATTTGCTGGTATGAAAGTGGTTTCAAAAGGAACTGTATAATTATTTGTGTTCTTAAAACCTCTTTTTTTTTTCCCACAGGGGACTCTCCCTTTAACTGGAAGGCATATGGTCTATGATGTTCTTTGTGTTTATTTTTGTCCCGTTGTTGCTTTTTCTGTGTACATCCTTAAAAAGCTTTCTGGCTGACCTATGTGCCTATTGGCTGACATCAGCTGGGAGAATTACAGTATCTTGAGAATACCCTCATCATTAGGACCAAGAGGTTCAACTGACACAAGAGCCAAATAATTTTTGGACATTCAGATACAAATTGTCCGTGTTTTTGGAATAAATTTAAGAGAGCCAACTTGTACCTTTACCAAAAACGAAGAGTGAATATAACAATAATAACTTAAAGTGTCACTAGAAAAGTTCACGTGTATTTTTAATGACATTATATAATCATGATGATTATTATATTGTACTAAAGTATTGTCTCCAGATTTTTCATGTACTGACTTAATTCCAAAATAAAGCTGTAGTGGAGTAAAAACACTTGCTATGTTAAATTCGGTATAAGCAAAGGACTGACACAGACTAAGCAACAAGTCCAAGCATTCTGGAAACCTTTCCAGTTTTAAGGGGCTTTTTAAGGTGTATAAAAATTCAATTATTTTAAAAACCCTAAAATAAAACAAAACAATTTACAAACAATGCAAAGCAGTAGCTGGAAAGAACCTGGAGTGTAGAGACAATCACCAAGAACCTCATCTGGGGGAGCTGGGTCAGCACAATGCAGGGATTGGGACAGCTCCACTGACATCACCGGAGGTACACTAGCTCAACAGGACAGATTACACCCGGGATCTGGCCTAACATGAAAAATAGATTTGTTTAAAGTCTTTACATTTTTCTGAAGGAGGTAAAAACAACTGGAGTCAGGCCTGATGCCCATATGCTTCAATAACTGTTACGTAAAACTGCATGCAAATCACCTGGGGCAATGTACATCTCATGGTTTGCCATTTCTAAAGATGACATAGATCAGTAAGTTTAAGACAATTTCTAAAAAATGTCACACAAAGACTGTCCCGCTCCTCAGTGCCTTGCAAATCAGGTCGTTATTACACCTTTGATAAAAATGAAGTATTTTCCCTCCTGCTGTTACATAGTGTAGGAAAGGGACCTTTGCCAAGGCTATAATTCTCAAAGGCTGCTTGGCCTTACAAGAAGACACATCACCATAGAAAAGGTAACCCTCAGTAAAAAAGTCTAATTCTCGGGAGGTATTTTAGGGTCAATCAAAAAAGATTCCTAGAATGGCAAACATTTCTTGTTTTCTCCCCCTAACACACTATGCCAGTATCAAAAAAGGCGCAATTCTGTTGCCTAAACAAAGGCTCCTGGTGCCTTTTGAGACACAACAAGGTAGCTGGATAAGGTGTCACTCATGAACAGGAGACAGGCCCTACAGGAGACCTGCAGTGTTCTGGAGCAGCAGCTGGAGCCCAGGTGGCCTGTGTGACTTACTGCATCCATTTAGGCAGCTGAAAGGAGGCCAAATATTAACATTTTATTAATAGTAGAACATAAGAGAAAAGAAAAATTCTACAAAATAAACATATTCTGTGGATATCTCTAGCTCTGAAGTGAAGGTCATAATTCAACCTAGCATTAGTACTTTACATCCAGTTGAAGTTGAAAATAACTTTGGGGAAATAAGAGTAATTTTACCATGAGAAAAATGGAAGTAAAAAAGTTCTGGGAAATTCTTTTATTAAATCCAGCAAAAGATAGATATAAACATCTCAAATTCAGTAAACTCTTGGGAACAAGTTTTAGAAGCAAATCAATAGGATACAAACTAGATAGTTGGTGAGATTCTGAATTTTCTTTGGTTTTCTGTGACCTACTTTGTAGATACTTAGTTGACAAAGTGCTGAGAAATATTATAGATGATTTATGAGAGTAATAATGTTCTTATATTTCAGGGTTTGCAAGAAATGCTTGCTACTATCACCCACTGGCTTCAGGATTGCATCCTGTCTTCTCTGATTCAATGCCAGCAATGATAACTCATTCCTTCAGAATGTCCCATTTTGGTTACAGCGATGCAATTTACTTAAGCTGGAAAGAATCAGCCCTGGGAAAGTTGCAGCTGGTGCAGATGCAGGAGCAGTTCACTTCCTCAGACCCATCAGTCACAAACCCCTTTGCTTCACACTTGCAGCCCACACACCATCTGAATTGGTCTCTAGAGGTGAACTTTGTCTTCTAACCCATTAAATAAAATTCCATGGGTCTATGTGATGCCTGCTTGGGACGCTCAGTTAAGTCCATACAGTTGGTGGTTTGAACCCAGGCCTAAGTGATATTGTGGTTTTTATGCCATTTGGTTTCACGGGAGGCATCCTTGAATCCCTTCCTGTTCTTTCTTCCTTGGACAGCAAATTATTGTATTAAAATTCATTCCACTCCTTGGAAAACCAAAATAAAAGAAGTGGGGTTTGTATCAAAGTGAAATACAGTGAGATTTGTTTCACTTCCAGTGGGATGGAGGAAGTTCCTGGGTACGGAGGCAAGTACAGATATTGAACTAGTTGGTTAATCTTAATAATCAAATTGCCATCTTTAACATATCATGCAAAAATTTTTGCAACAAGTCTTATCAATAATTCTCATGATCTCTTTTAAATACAGCTAAGCCTTTGAGTTACTCTGTAAATAACTATTGCATCCAAAGTTTGATAAGACTTTAATTGAAACCCCTCAGTAATATATAAATGGAGTTTTACATATATTTATAATACAAAGGCCAGATGCTAGATGTAGACTCTTTTTTTCTAAAGAAAACCCCAGGGTTTATAGACATACATACATACATATAAATATATATCTCAATATGACGAATGTGCATTTATGAACAGTTGCAAAACACAAAACTTGTGAAACATATGGAGTTGCAAATAGTATTAATGAATTTGGAAGTGATCTGCCGTGCTGAAAAATTGGAATTTTTGGGCACGTCCAAGTTTGACTATTTTGATTCTCTTTATTAACATTTTCTTTCAAGTGTTTCTACATTATCTGTGTTTTGTTGAAGAATAAAATTTTTTTAAAAAGGCATTTTCTAGGATAGCTCTGCTATAGTAGCTATTTATGTATACTTGCTCCCCTACCCACATGGATGCTTCCATGCAGCTTTTGAATTATCTATTTTAAAAGCACATGTTCTTGGTTTTCAGTGCCGTGCTGTGTTACACACTATACTGCAAGCATTGAGGCACTGTGAACCACGGGAAAAACAAATATTAACTAGAGGTACACGGACACCCTAGGGACATCTGCCTTATGATTGCACTCTTGAATATAATCTCTGATGGCACTCACTTCAAATCATAGAATTGTCTAGGTTGGAAGGGAATTTTAAGATCATCAAGTCCAACCATCAACCTAACACTGCCAGAACCACCACTAAATTATGTCCTTAAGTAACGTATCTACCTGTCTTTTAAATACCTCCAGGGATGGTGATTCAACCACTTCCCTGGGAAGCCTGTTCTTATGGTTGATAACCCTTAATAATATTTTCTGGCTCATATCATAGAGTGATCTTAGAGCACCTGAACTGGATGCCTTTCAGACAAAACAGAGCCAGGATTACTTCAGCCAGAGGTGGGTTGGCCCTGGACTATGTACTGGTTCACACTGATCTGCCCTTCCTCCTCCCCAAATGCTGGTAGTGTGAGGTAGTGTGCAGAAATATTTCCCTACTTGTGCATAATCATTGCTCTTAGTTTGCTCTGCTTGTTAATGGAGAGATATCCCACACCTGAAGGAAAACTGACACTCTATCAACTTGATTTTCAGGACTGTTTTAGGGAATATTTTGCATATATTTTGCAATAGCTGGAAGGGGATTACATGTGGAAATCTTTTATTTTCTTATTGCTTTAGTCTATCATCTAGTTTCTGCTTTGAAAATGCCTTTATCAAAAAAAAAAAAACTTGAAAAAAAAACTTTTTCTAGGTGGAGTGTATTATATTTTGTAAATTCACTGATAGCAACTAGCATTCAATTAACAACAGAATACATGAATTTAAAAAACAAACAAAAAAAACCCCAAAGATTTTAACAAGTATGAAAGAACAATGCACGTTAAAAGGTACGTGCATAAAGAAGTCAGATGGAAGCACAGGGAGAAAAATAAGAGAGTAGGTAGAAAGAATGAATGTCACCACAATAGTCATACCAGCTAAAATCTCAATAAGAAAATATGTAAAATATTTCTAAATCATACTGCAGCCTACACACTAGCCACAGAGTAGCAAAGAACTCACATAAGTGAAGACATTGCTGAACATCTAATTTTCATAGACAAGATCAGTTCCATATAGTCCCAAAGTTCAGAGAGGAACAATTACATTTATTGTGAATATATTGCCAAGGATAGACAAGGTTCAATTGTACTGAATTGTTCCTGAGGTCATGGAATATCATTTTCCTAAGTCTTCCAGCTGGCAAATTCATTCTCTCACTATCTCATTTAGTCTCTTGTGTTTATTTTGTAATTGTACTCATGACAGCAGAATTACTGAACCTGTCTTAAGGTTGTTTTCAATTAAAAGTGTGTGAAAATTATTAACTGGTCTCTAAGTAGGTGATTGAAATTACCCAGTTCAGTCCTGATCTTATGTTTATAATTAATGTCCAACCTCAGTTGCAGCTTCTGAAATTCAGTATCCAGGAAGAGGAAGTAAACTGTTTTACAAGATTTTTATTAGTAAATAATAAAATTCAAGACCACATTTGTAAATTGTGCCTGAATGTATTCTGTGAAATCACAGTGGAATTAGTGTGAACACTTATTGCGTTTAGGCCATAAAATTAGCCAGGTGTTGACAACCAGCTCTTTGCTGTCACAGACAGTCTCATCAGCTAATCCACTGTCTAAAGCAACAGCAGTAGCGGCCTTTAACTATGTATACAATAGAAGAGTTATTCCAACGCACAGTCAAATCCTTTTACCTTGAAGAGTGGCATCACTGTCTTCATTCTCTCTTGGCAAGCATAGAGTGGAACAGCAGCTCATCACCAAGGATCTCACTAGCTAGAGGGCTACAAATAAGTCTTTGAAATATGCATGAAAGACAAGGATAGCGGAATCCAGTAGGGTCTGAAAAGAAGGGTAGATTCTGTACAAGATCGAAGGAGGTCATGTTCAGGAGTTTACATGTAAGCACTTCCACAAGAGATCTATCAATGGCAGGACTAAGCAGAGTCCTTAGATTGTGGGGAAGTCAAGGCACTTGGAAGCAGAAAGCCACTGGCTGATCAGCCAAGTACATCTTCAGTCACTAATGACTCTATTGACTAGATGTCCACAGACCATAATCTTGAGTTATGTAGCAGATAGAGAGCTACCTACATAGAGGTACCCGAGTTACTTCATCTAGATTTGCTTTCCTCTGTAAAGACACAGTTCAGGTGCCTCAGCAGAGGTATAGAATGCTGTCTGAGATGTCCAGTATCTGAGGTAGGCTCCATGCTCTCCTTCAAGAAGGTGAGAGTTTTTCTTAGCTCCTGTGTCTTATGTATCAGTTTTCAACCTGACTAACTGAACCAAAGTCTAAGAGAGCAAGACAACCCTTCCCACTTTGGAGGTGAGGTCTGAGGATTTATTTTAGGAATTTATTTCTATGAAGACTTCTACATTGCTCTGGCAGAGGATTTCTGCAGCAGCAGGGGGACCTGTATTTTGCACATCAGTGGACAAATTTACACTTTTACATTCCTCATCACATTATTATTTTTAAAATCCTATGCCTGAAAAGCAACTTCAGCACTTGCTTCTACTATTTTGTTTGTTTTGTGCTCATATTCCTAAATAGCTACTGTGGGGTTTTATTCAACAACAATGAAATTGCCTGTTTCGCAGTATCCCATGTTGTCGCAGCACAGAGCAGTGGTTTACAACCAGATATTTGTCTTCCCATTTGCTTAGGGCTAGCCACTTCATGTTTTAATGAAAAAAAAAAAAAAAAAAAAGTTCCAAAACTGCTGGCTAAAGATTTCCTAGATTTTTTACAAATCTGATATTAAAAAATTGTTGGATAAAAGTTGCAGAGAGCAGATAAAGACCTCACTGCTGAGTGCCCCAGCCTGCAGATAGCGCACCCTAGTGGGCCTGGATCCAGGGCCAGACACTAAATGTTTGGCAGATAGATTTTTTTGGTTGCAATTCCCTTTTAATTATTTTTTCTTTCCCTTAGCATTTGTTAAACACAGATTTAGTTAGAGAGCCAAATTCTTGTTTTTCTGTTGAATTTAAGGCTACATGTTTCTACTCTGGCAAGTCCTGCTTACACTCTGTGACACCCACATATTGTCAGATTGGTAGAAATACATAACATTATAGAGGAAAATGAGGGTTACAAACTTCCATTTAATGATATTTTCATTTGTTTTGATGTGATGTGTAAGCCAAAATTTCTTTGTCTGGCAATTAGGACTCTCAGACAGAGATGTCATGCCCATAATACTGTAATTCTTGGGGTTTTTTCTTCCCTAATTGTAAATACTTTACCTCCCTGAAAGTAACATTTTCCAGAAGTGGAAAACTAGTCATCCTAGCTACTCAACAGAAAAACTCTCCAGATGCTACTGACATGCAAAGGCTTAACTGAATTTAACATTAAATATTTAAAAGAAAGTGTCAAGATTGTACCAGTACTTCACAATAAACTTCTGCTGTTTAAAACTATGAATTCTAACATAAAAATGCAGCTATTGTAACTGTTGGAGTATCATAGCTCATAAAAGATAATTTTTTTTTCTTACTACACTGAATTGCTACAGGTACTTTTCATTTAAAATAAACATGGAATTGATTTATGATGCATACTTTTTTGCTACATAGAAAACAACAGAGGAAGACAAATGTGTGGAGGTGAGAGAAATTATTTGTAAAATTGTGCCTATTTTAAGAATATTAAAATCTAGGGTGGTGTCTTTCTGAATGTGAAGGAGATGGCTGAAGTATACTTGGCTTCCTCTAAATTCTGCTTCATTTCCAATTGAAGATATTCTTGTCAGAAAATGTGTATTGGAATAGAAATATATCAGTTCCCCTGGACTATGAAAGAAGATTTGAAAATCTTATGAAGGATTATAGATGGTATCCCAAAGCAAGGTCACATCTTTGCCTTCGCCACGACTTTGCAGGCCAAAGTTGTAAAGATTCCCCAAGATAACTTACTATGTTGGAGCCCCGCACCTTGAGAGTTTATGCACGCTCTGGTGAGATATTTTTGAAAAATTCAGTTCCAGTATTTCTGGAATGAAGTGTTTTAAGATGTTCTTCCAAAGGAATGTTACATATCTGTGCATATTGTGCATGGATGGGTAGATCCACCTCTTCCATGCTTAAGCGCTTGATTTTGATACAAAAAACTCTCTACATGTGCGAAATTTAAGTTCTTAAACAGGTCTTGCAAATGCCCTTACACATCTTTTCATACTGGTAAAGGGGAAGCTTTGTTGTTAGGGGAAGCTTTGGTAAAGTGTTATTTGTTTGCCAGAAGGCTACCTCTCCTTCCACCTAATTATAATGATGAAAGATCTTTGGGGAAAAAAAAAAAAAAAAGTTATTTTTCCATTTTGCTGACAAATACGTACTCATGTCATTCACACTTTTTTCCTCTCCAGCTTTACATCAATTTAAATGAACAGGAATTTGTCTTACAAGGGATAATAAATTGAGCTTAATGTTGTGTGTTTAAATAGTACAATCTAAACTAAAAGAAAAACATTATTGCAAGTGATTTCTTTTTTTTTTTAATTTAGAAGTGGAATTTTAGTCACTCTCACCATGTATTAATTCATTTAAATTTAGGCACGGGAGGCTCAAAAGTTAAAGAACCTCTTGTGTTTAGTCGACAGGAAGAGGAAAGGAAGTGAGAGGAGCACCTCTAGGGAGTGACTGAGCAACTGAGAAGGAAATTCCTCTCCAGCATCACTTAGCTACATCCATTCACTAAGTGTAACATGGAACTAAGGGCAATGGTCTTACCACACATCTATCTGATAAACATTCAGCCATGTGCTGGTAGCCAATGCAAAGCCGATGTAACACTTTCACTCTCAATTTATAATCTCACTCATATAATACCTTTAAACATCCTTTTGCCGTGGGGCACATTGCCAAGATACGAGTAGTTATTATACTTCATGAGCTCACGTCAACTACTTTCATCAACCAGTCCTTTAATGCTCTGCTTTACTTTTCTTGTTATTGAGTAAACCCAAAGGTGTAGCATTGTTGCTTTAACAAGACTGGACCCCACCTGCCCACCCAAGCTAAACATATGTTAAATAAAAGAATACATTTTCAATTTTTTTTTAATTTAAAATGTAAATTTTAACATTATGTCATTGCTCTATATTATCAGAGATTAAGTGACGTTTATAAAACTTTTATTACTCAGTAATGTGTTTATTCAAAGCATGAACAATTACTGGATCCCTATTTCCAATTTTAAGCACACCTGGGGAATTGTCAGACAGAAAATTCTGTATAAAAATCATTGATCCTCTGGGCTGACTTTTCTACATCTGAAGATGGTGATTAGGAGATGCTTTGTTAAGTTTCCAAACTTTCTGTCATAAAGCTGTTTATTCTTTTCTCTCTCATATTCCATTCCTTACTGCTTAATGTCTATGAATTATGTCTGAAGTTTTCAAAGATGTCTAGTGTTTAGATCAATAGGACTTGACTTGAAGACTTCCCGAATGCTTGTATGGAAGTCAGTTCAGCTACACAAGATGGAAAACTTGAACCAGTATGCTTTTCTATATGCTTCATTCCAGAAATTTTATATACATAGAACCTGGGAGACTAGTGTAGAGACCACTGTACAAAATTCCTTTGCTCTTATGTGGAAACGACTATTTGTGGGGCTTTTGTGAAATGGGAATGCATATTTCTACATGTCTGTTTTTTTAACTGAAGAATAAAAATGAATTGTGATCCTTTTTGGGAAATGAATAACAAACAGTATACTTCCCTGGGTTTTTTGGTTTCTTTATTTTTTTATTTTTTAATTTTTTTTAAGATACAGGCTATGAGTTTCATATTTCTTCTTTTTTCATCTTGGCCACAGATACTTTCCAGCTAGACAGTGGGACTATAGGATGAGGATCTTTGAACAGCAGTTGGTCTGACTGACAAACTAATGTTTAACCCTTAGCAGGAATAGTGTGCCAAAAGAAACCTATAAAATATTCTAATTATTGCTAGTGTTAGGAGTACAGCAGTATATAGAGGCATCAGCCTACAACCATGCTACATTATTCTTGAAAATGTACCTAAATAAAACGAGGGACATGTTTTTCCCAAAAAACCTTCCAGAATTAACAAGCAGAATAGGAAATAGATTACAATATCTTTACTGATGACATTTATAGGTGAAGAAATCCATGGAAAGATTGAACCACTCAGTATTACCAAAGTAGTTTGTGATGCGTCTTGACACTGGGCCCTGATCACTTGGATCCCAGCTTGTGATGAACCAATCTGGCTCCCAGAAACTACTGTAGATTAGAATACAATGTCATAACACCTTGTCACTGATCTTTTTTATATAAAATTAAGCTACACTTACGAGGCTTTTGTTATCAAGGAAATGTTTTATTTAAATAGGAGCCAGCCAGGTCCCTGATCACCAAATACATTCATCTTGAACAATTCTGGCTTTTACAGACAAGAATCCACGACACAGATCCCCAACATACTGAGTACAGTTCCATGTAGAAATGTTACATATTATCTAATGTTTAGTACTTCTGAAATCAGTAGCAGTTTTATCACTGTTTTATGAAACATCAGAAGTCCATCATATTGTAGTCATCTGAAACACACGCAAACCAGCATAGATATTTATTGCTGTGCATAACTATTTGTAGGTGCGAACTCCAAGGGATGACAGAACATGGAGATTTGAGTAAAATACTAAAAGCAAATGGATGGGGACTGCCTTACAGTAGAAGAAAATATTAAGTATAGTCCATGTGTTATTTTCAAAAAACCAAAACAGTTTGCAGCTTATTCCAGACTGATCTTAAGAGATACATGCAAATTCTTTTAAAAATAGTAATCATTAGCTAGATCACACACCATCAGAGTACGAAAAAATACATAAAATATCTTTTACTGTCAGTTTCATTCCACACATAAAGGTGATATTTTTACAGTTATATGTCTAATAAAAATGTAACCAGACTTCTTTTTTTTTTTTAAAAAAAAAAAAAAAATATTTATCAGTTTAAAGTTTTGTTCTTCTGAACTACTGCCCATAATAAGCAACTCTGGCAACTGAAGTTTTTCTTTCTTACGTGTTTCAGCAGAACATTGGATTTGCCTTGGAAAAAAAAAAAAATTGCAGCTGCGATATCAATTATTTTTTTTTCCAAACAACTGAAAGTTTACATGCCTTAAAACTTCACTTTTCATTCAATGGCATCTTTTTCAGTAACCTCTGTTATTAGGAGAAAAGGGTTATGCAGAAAGGGATAGCTGTTGTAGGAGCTATTAAATGATTGTGTTTGAGACACTTGAAAGGTCCAACAGTTTGGAGTTACTTCAGCTATTGATAAGACAAGATATAAGCTCAGTTCGCACACTGAATTAATTACACTAAGATGATAACTGGCAACAGTTGAATAGGTCTTAATTCTTTACCTAACCTAGTAAGGCCTGTATAAGACTTTGGGGAATAGCTTCAGACTATCTTAAAACTTTCATCTGAAATATTTGTCAGGATTTCCTCTGAGAAGTTTGGAGGACAAAACCGTCTAAGTATGCCTTTCCCACGAGGGCTTCAACCACAGTATCTTCCAAATGCCTTTTTCCATTACATAAATTTTGTACCTTGACATTTGTACCTCAACATTTATTGTATTTGGCTGTTTCGCAAACCACCTCTTTTCTATTTAAAAATTCTCACAGTTATCATTTGCACCTACATCCCTTCTACAATATGAAGAGATGAACTCTTACTCCCCAGTGCATACTTTTATGCACTAGGTTTTTTTAAGGAGCAGAATTTCTGGGGTCCTAGATGTTTTGGTTGGTCCAGAGTGGAAGTAACAAAGTATATATGCTTGAATACAAGTTACTGTTTATCAGTATATAAAAGAATCTCTGGTCAATCAGCATTAGAAAAGAGCATTTCTGACATGGGAAAGATTCAGACCACTGGAGAACTTCGGAGCAACCTTGGATCCGTACTGGGCCATTATTACATCAAGAGTAGAGAGTTTTGAAGTTAAGTACAGACACAACTAGGACATCCCCATGCTTTCTGAAATTCTAGGTTATTAATTGAAATGGAATTATGAAATTCTAGGCTTGATTATAGAGGGTAAAAGGACAAAGCTAATGTGACATAAGAGAAAGAATGTAAATGCAGACTAGTCTATATTGTGAAAAATCACTAGAGAAAGAATCAAAAGAAACTGGACTGTAGGATACATTAGCAAACATCCTGTCATTCCCACTGAGGATGAAATAAGAAGACACAACAGGAAATCTGAAATCTAGGAAAAGACTACTAATTTTTATCATGTTTATGCTTATATGGCAGTAAAATTACTGATATATATTATGGTGCCTTCATTTGAATTAAGTATTGCTTTTTATATCGGATTCAGATAAATGTCAAAAGATTTAATTATAAGAAATTCAAATTTAGACATTAAATAGTACACAGCCACTACTGATAACTGCTTTAGTGTCTAGTTGTTAAAGTTAGCTAATTACTTCAGAATTTTATGTTATCACAGGGTGAAATTACCTACAACCTGCAACTTTTTATTAGGTGTCTAGTCACTTTCGAACCTTGAGAGACTGAAATTAACTCTGGATTCTGAGTACAGTCTACTGTTAAAGTAAAATTACTGAATCATTTAATTTTCAACAGTCAAAACCCAGCAGATTTCTCTTTCTAAGCATGTTTTCAATAAAGTTACCATTTAAAACTTTCCAATTCTTTTGTAATATAGTTGGGCACAAAAAGAAAAAAAGAAAANAAAAAAAAAAAAAAAAAAGAAAGAAAAAAAGAAGGCTGTTGTTCTGTTCTTTCATTCCCTTAAAAAATAATTAAGGAGATAATTAGGCCATTTTCCTAAAATTGGTCTCTTGTCATTGAAATATGAGTGTTAGAAATAATGAAATATAGAAATAGAATAGAAATAACTAGTATGTAACACTGATGTTATTTCCAGGTGAACATATGGGAGATTATTACACTATGTCTAAAGAAAGCTTTGAGGGAACAATACAATAATTATATTGCATTGACTTTGAGTTAGTGTATGCATTGCACAGTCAAAAAACACCACAGACTACTTCCTTCATAAATGGCCCACAGCAGTAGGAGCAAAGACAAATATTTGCTGGGGGATAGGAGAGGAAAGATATGCCCTTTTCCTCCTTCATGTCTAGTAGAAATGCAAAGCCAGAACAGCTGAGAAATATGGTACTGCACAGTTAAGAATGAAAAGAACAAAAAACTAATTTAAGCTCAGGTCCATCCTGCAAGTTAAAATGGCAGGGAGGCAAAAGGTAGTAACAAAGGCAGGCAACAATACTCATTAGGATGCCTCATACATCCAGAATCGGGATTCCTTTGTGTTATAAGCATGACGGAATGTCAGCAATGTCCTCTACTGTTGAGTACAGATACTCTGACACATTGCTCATGTTAGCAAACCTGTTGTGTTTTGAAATCAAGGAGCATCTAACCTGTAATGATTGAAAAGCAACTACGGTTAAGATGTAAAAGTTTTGTGTAAATATCCAGTATTATATATAACAATTATTAATCCATTGAGATGGTACTTTGTTGGATGTTGAGTAGCTTGTAGTCAAGATGTAGAGGTGAATGTTTTCATTGCTGGGAGTGTCCCAAATTTATTCCATTCCATTTTCAGTGAACATAAGACCAGACCATTACTTTACCAGTCTGTACAGCAGCTTTTCATCAGCTATCTTAAAATTTAACTCCAATACAGATTCTCCTTTCTGCAGAATTCCAGGTCTTCAGAATCTCAGAATATCGAGGACAGTTGTTTATTATTTTCTGCTTGATTTTTTTTTCCTTTTCCTGTTTGGCTGTCGAGTTTCCATTCAGTCATGTTGGCACCTGTCACCCTGGCAGTGTAAGCAGGCAGCAGCGTCATTTAATTACTTATTTCTCTCTGTTTTCAGTAATGTAACAACCAGCTTTGGAACCAGCCTATGGTACTTAGCTCTGCAGGCTTAGAGCAAGTGTGCTGTAAAGAGTTTTGACTGTTCATCTCCCAACTTATAACTAATTTTCTGAATGTCTGTTGCAGAATTCAATTTCCCTGTCATCTTAAGGGTAACTCCCTGGCAATCTGAGAAGTCAGTTGTTTCTCTTTATTAGGAAGATTTCCCTTTCTAACAAGGTGAAATGTGATCTACTGTAAATATTTCGTTTTGGTTTCTTTCTCAGAGGAGAGCGGTTGGCAGGAACATGATTACTGCAGCAGAGATGGCTTTTGGTATAAATGTTATTTCTGATTACTGACTGCAGTGGTCTCACAGAGTGACAGGTAACAATGGTGACCCTGGTGCCTGATCTGATGGCACTGGCAGTGTCAGCTGCAGCTGACACTGATGAGAAGAGACAAAGGCAGTGCATAAATCACTGTTATGAAATGATAAATATAAAACAACATTTAAAAGAGTTTCAATTTTGGTATGAATCCTTGCCAGTACTGTAACCTTAATGCCTCGTGCTGGCAATTTTTTGACACAATATTATGGACAATGTCTCAATTTTGCCTTTACTGAAATAATAAGTTATTAACTTCTTATTCATCCCCCATTTGGGTATCAGATTAAGATAAAATATCAAGACAAGTAACTAAGACATCACATTTTTAATATTTGTGTAACATAAATAGCAGTAATGTCACAGAGCATGAAGGACTACACCATTTACTCTGGCTCGGGTTTTCTGCTTTCTTGAGAGCCATTATGGATTTGGGTGGGATATGTGTGTAGGTTGAGTCCCGAGCCACAGACAAAAATCTGTATTGTAAGGTTCATACAACTCAATGCCTCTTTTTTTTGCAAATTATGCTGTTCACAATTTTTACAAGTGTTTCTAAAGCAAATGTCATCATCTCGTGTTTTGTCTTCATGGATTATTTACATGTTCCAAATATGTAACCTGATATATGAGCAGTGACAACCATGGGCAATACCAGACAATGTAACACAGCATCCTTGACTTTTCACAATCAAAGTTTCCACAATTGTAAAACAGTTTGCCAGCAGTGATCCAGGAGAAGCCTATGGGTTCATGAAGGTGGAAATAACTATGCGGTCAAAATTATTTCAAAGTAAGTGTTGTGTATTACTACATGGGAGTTGAACTTTGAATATACGCATTTTTATAGTGGCTATGGTTTTATAACCACAATAGCATAGCTTTAGGACTGAATGTCAGTCTTCAACATAAAATTTCTAAACATAAGATAAAATAATATACTTAATGCAGATTTAATAATTTGATGTAAGTTTAATATATATTAAATATGAAGTGTATAATGTTAACATTGCTGCTCAAAATATTCACTAAAATTCAGATTTAACCTTGAAATATTAGCATACAGTAGTATCACTAGCAGGATTTTGTTAGTGAATCAGCCGTCCAGCCAAAGTATCATCCAGATGATCCTTGTTTCTGAGAATATAATGAAGATGGCTAACACTATTTTTCAAATGAATACTGACTTAGATCTGTTACTATTTAAAGGTCACATTAAAAAAAAATATCATGAAACAGCATCAGTTCTCATATAGTATTACATACTTAGAAGTACTACCCACTCCACAAAGGCTAGAGCAACTCTGTCATGAAAAAACTGCAACAAGTGGAAGTATAGCTACTAATTACCACAGCTTTATTGGGTTCCTTTGTATCTACAGAAAGGCGGATACCTCCACTCATTCTTCTCATCATTTGTTTAACTACTTCTCTAGACATAAAATAGATTTCTGGTCCTGTGAGTGCTGTAACAGCTCGCAGGTACCTGGCATGTATGAATATGTGATCTTCACTTGCTTATTTGCAGGCAATTTAGCCGTGATAAGAGAGCAGAGAAAATACATTAGATATCAGACAATAGAAAGGAGCATTTGGAAAATATTAATATCTCTAAAATAAGAATAAAAAATACAACTTGAGAAAAAGTGTGTTTTTCATTAGAAACAATCTCCGCATGTCTTAGTACTTTCCTAACACAGCTGTCTCTGCAGAGTAAATTCATTCTGGACAAGCTGGCAGGCAATAACCCCTGTCTATACTATGTTCTGTTTCCTTTCAAAGCATGGTTGACCATATCCAAACTGCCCACTGAGAACAGTTCCTGGCCTGTGCTGCATCCTAAACTATGCCTGGGACTTGTTGGTCATGGCTGACTGTGCTGGAAGCCACTCCTGCAATTTAGTAGTGTAGATGATGGAGTTCCAGTGCCTGAGTGAAGTATCTGGCAACGTTTTATTCACTAGTACAGAGGCAGTCCTAAAATCTGCTTCTGGGCTTCAACATCATTGAAACACCTTCAAAACTGGGGAAAGAGACACCCCCTGCATGGTTTGTGTACAAAGCTCATCTTTCTGTGAAAATTATTTACAGAGGGGAAAAAGGAGAACTACTTTAATTTCAGTTAATGGGGAAGATCAGGAAGAAAAAGGTGAGAGAATACATAGATTCTCCCCCCTATTTTAACAAAACCTAAACTAGAAATGCGCTTGCTAATCTGAGCTAATCTGATAGTTTAGATTATTTATGGGTCTTTTTGTGATCTCAACAATTTTAGTTCTACTGTTCTGAAAGAAAGCTAAGAAAATACATCCTAGCAGAATTAACAGCAAAATCATAAATTAATAAATATTAAAAAAAAATATTAACTACTTGACATTGCATTTGTATCATTTTTTCTACCAAAATTAAGGATTTAATGTTTGAAAACGGTCAGTGATTTAAATCTGAAGTTAAATGGCTGATTTTCAGAGATAGGGGTCATCTGCTTTTCTTATAGACTTCTGAAGATTAAATACCCAAATACTTTAAAATCAAAAGTTTGGGACTAACAGTAAGTTTCATGTATTTGTGGAGGCCCTATAGTGTACTGGATGCAACTCTGAACATACAAGAAAAATACATTTGCAAGTACTCATTAAAAATATTGTGCTTGCGTATCAGGCTACTCAATGGAAAACAACTCAAGGCGGGCCAGGAGCCTAACAGTGATGAAAAACTCCTTTTCTGTTCTTAAACTACAATGCAACAAGCGAAAGAAGAAACAGCTAGAGAACCCTAGGCTTTACAATGCTTCTGGATTCTGGGAAAATAAAAGATTCACAGCTTCAGTCAGTTTCTCTAAACAGTGAACTTTGCTCTCTTGCACTTTTGGAAAACCCAGGCAGAGTCTGGGCCAGCATTCAAGTGACCTTGAGCTTATTTGTGGACTGATTCCAAATTAAAAATGGGATATGGCCTCAGGTAAAAAGTCTTAGCTACTGGAGGTAAAATGCAAGAAAGAGATGCTAACAAACATGAACCAAAACTAGAAGTACATCATGCGTCCAAATCCAAGAAATTTCTCACAGACTCTTCAAAGAAGTTCTTTCAAATGCCATATATCATTGAGATAGTAAACCTGCAGAAAGGCAGTATGGATTACTTTTCTTGGATGTGAAAACCCAAGTCAGTCTCCTCCCAGAGATCTACCAGTGGGATTTTAAATTACAAGGAACTTCTAAGCCAACACAAATACAATATCAACATTGGTGTAGTGCCTATAAAACATTTGAGAAGTAAAAAAATAAATTAAACAGATAACAAATGTAGAAAATCAAACACAGTAAGAGCTATACGACAACAAAGACACTAAAATTCACAATGAAACCATGTTGATTAAGAAGGATGAAAAAGATCAAGAAGAACAAACTAAAGGCTGTAAAATATATCCAATAAAAATAAAATAAAAATGTCAAGAACACACTTATATTTTATTGATAAATGGATACTTAAATGTCATCAAGGAAATACTTCTTTATTTTTAAGAGGAAAGGCAATAAATCAAAACCACTTATGTGAGACAAACAAAGGGAAAAATAATTGAATTACATTATTAATAAATAAATAAAGCAGATTTGTTTTTTAAATAATGCGAATAAATGAACTTCACAGCAATTTACCTTGCCATTTTTCAGTATCACATTGGAATAGTGTCAATAGGAGCTCTTGAAGATCCAGAATTTTGGAAATCAAAGTGGGTCTAAAGAAATATTAATATTTAAGACTCCATTTGCTTCTGAGTCACTCTTGAGAGTGTCACTGAAAGGGATGATGCTGATAGCATTTTGAACCTCAGCTGATCTGTTTAAAGAGCTGTCTTGACTCCTCTGGAATTCTAGCAACAACCGCCTGCACCTCTACATGTGTGGAGATCTGCTCTGAAAGCTGCAAAATCAAGGCCTGTAGTATTACTTCGGTTAAAGACAGGTGACAGAACAGAATTTCTAATTTAAGTTTGTATGTGTAGGAAATGTCCTGCTTCTTTTTCAAGCCACGACAACAAAACGTTGGACTGTAATGTTCTCTATCAGATCCTGTCCTACACCACAATACTTTGGTGGCAGCATTGCCCTTTCTAAAACTTTACAGTTTCAAGATACCACCTCTCCATTTTAATTTGAGGTGACACCCACTGTAATGCCCACTTTAAGATGTTTTTATCCTCTACCTTGACCAAACACGTAAGAGGATTTGAGACCTGTAGATCCCTCTGCAGCAAACATGCCACCATCGCAGCCCCTTCCTTAGTACAGATATTTGAATACCTCTCCTTGGCCTGATTTGAAAGAAGGACATGCCATACATCCTACAAGTAGGCCTTCAATCTTTATTCAACAGTTTCTGTGCTGAGAACATAAAAATAAAATCTGACAGTCTGAAATGTTCAAAAAACAAAAGAAAAAAAAAAAAGAAAAATCTTTGCTCAAGAAACAAAGTAGGTAAGGAAAAACATACGAATGGCTTGTGCATGTAAACCAGACTCCCAATATGTTAAAGAAGGCACACAAGACAATTCTACAGTTTCAAGATCTTGAAATTTACATGTTTGACAGGAGAAAAAGTATGGGTTTATATTTACTTGGGATTTTATATCTACTTTTAGAGACGAAGTGCTTCAAGTCAGGAATTCAGTCTTCAGGAAGAGGCATTAAGATCATATAAATAGATACACAGATTATTCTGTGCCTGTTCAGTGCTCACCACATTACAGACTTAATCCTGATTGGGCTTTTGGACATCCGAGTGATTCCAAACAATTGGAAAAATCAGGAGACCAATGACAAAAAGAATTCCTGATTAAAAAAAAAAAAAAATATATATATATATACATGGTAAAGATGTGCAAGTTATGCTAGTTACAATGTGAGCAATCATAAGAACCATTGAATCATTTTGTTTTATTTCAGATTACTCTTCAGCACCTGTGAACAGCTAAAGCACAACAAAGAGAAATGCAGCATGCTTCAGTGAGAAGGAAAGAGAGCTGAATTCATTACAGGAATATCTCTGAAGTTGACAGTCATGATCCTTTCCCTTTTGGGATCTGACTTCTCTTCACATCTTGCTGAGCATGTAGATACAAGTGAACATCAGTACTTGAAAGAGTGAAGAAATAGCCAGCACAATTTCATGTGATATCTAGGACCAAACACAAGAAGCTGTTGACACTTTTACCTCTCATAATGTATTTTCAGGATCAACACTTGTATAACCCTGAAAATAACTGTAGCTGACAGAGAATGACAGTTCCTACGACAGATGCATGCAGGGTTTTTTTTCATATGTCATGCTGCATCCCTCTACTTTAAAATATGTTGACTAACCCCTGTTTGCCAGAAGCAATTTATTTCCCTCTCTTCCTTTCGGGTGTGAAAACTGCAATTCAAAATTGTTGTAGTGTAAGATTTTGGGTTAGGAGACATTCGTCTTGTGGTAATGACTGGTTTCATAGCCACAAATACCACTGCAGATTTGAACATCTATTGTCTGGTGACTTGTAGTGCTTGAAATAAGGACACAATATCATGTGATGGAAGTTTTGCCATAAAGTGCTATCTCAGAGTATGAGTCTGGAACTTATCATTATGTTTCAATGTGCAGAAATGGTATCTTCTGTCATTTTTAGTGGTTTGAAACCACCTGTAAAAGGGTTCCATTCTCCACAGAGGAGTGTGGAAAGGCCCAGTAACAGGAGGGAGATGGAGGGGAAGGGCTTTGCAGTCATATGACCAACATAAATGTCCTCCATCATATGGCCAGGCACCTCCTTGTCATGTATAGTTGAACTCCCAACCCCTTGTTCACAGGATGGTTGCAGTAATGGCAGAGGGGTTGCAGGATAGAGGAGGGCAAGACGCAAGGAGCAGGGCATGTCACAGGCTTGGTGATCTTCCCAAGAGGCGTGGAGATGCACACTCAAATTCATGAATGATAATCACAGAGAAAGTTCAGATGTCAAAAATCATGTTACTTCTTCAACAAAACTGGTAACTAGCAGTGCTATTGACCTCATCAGCCTCACCAATATCTGAACACTGAGGGCAGCTCCCTTTCCTCAGCTATCTAATTTGTGTCTAGTCTATCATGCAGATGGCAACTAGAACAGTTGGTAATAGATAGTGGCAGCTAACAGCACGATCACGTTTCTTGGCGAACAGGAATGTGGATATGGAAAGGCACTTCTTCCAGTTTCCTGTTTTTTACGTCAACGTAGCAATATTTGAATTAGCATTCTCACACTTTTTGAGAGTACTTTTGCTAAGTGGTTATGCATGGAAAATATCAAACAGTAATAATAAAGAGCCAGATGAAGCAAGGATTAGGAGGCAGGATTAAAATTAAATAGTTACAAAAGCATTAATGGCAACCTATAAATAATGTACACTAAATCACATGATCATCTGTGTTTTATCTGTACAAAATCATCCGAACAGATGATGATAACCTGAACTGGAGATGTTCAAAGACTTTATTGTTGAAAATTACAATCACAAGTTTTGAAGTTTTAGAATTAAAAACCCAAGGCAAATAATGTTGCACTTAAAATAACAAAGGAAGCAATAATGTAATTGTCAGCTACATCTACACCAATACATTATACAACTGTAGAACACATGTCCTAAGAAAAGGCCAGATTGACAATCACAAGCATGCAGGTGCCAAAAAAATAAAAATCATTGCAGAAACTAGCCAGCACAGCACATCTGCAAGAGAAAGAAAAAAAAAAAAGGAAAAAAAAAAAAAAAAAAAAGCTGTGAATCTGGCAGTAGCTACTACAAAAAGAAAAGTAGTATGTTAGCTGACAGTAGGAATTTAGCAAATCTGAAGTCAGTTTTGTACTGAAGATTTACAGACTGAACAGAAGCATCTTTATCTGGGGAAAAGGACTATGGATGCCAGGAATGCTGTCCACTTTTCAGGTGTTATGAAGGTCTCCTTTGTGAGACAAGTAAAGTGTCCAATTTTGTATTCTTTCAAGCATTTTTTATATCTGTTTCTTCAACAAAGCCGCATACTCTTGTCTGCACATAATGTGCTAGGTTCCCTGAAGGCAATAATCAGGTAGGAAATAAATACTACAGAAAAGAAAGAAAATAATAAAATCCTACATACAACAGAATATTAAGAGCCATTTATATAGCCAAAAATCTCTCTCATGAGTGCTGTGGTCTATGAGATGATAATTCTCTGCATGTCATCACTACCTTATTTGAATACCATCTTAAGTCACACTGCCCATTGCTACAAAAAATAAGAAATCCTTGTTTGGTCTGGTTTACGGAAGAAAAGTAAGGCGCTTTTACACAAATACAGAATCTCTCACAATGAGATAATGGATGATTTTTTCATTTCTTAAGTACTGGCATTTATACATAAATAGTTTTGAAATGGGTAAGTTAGATGTCCAATGTTGACACTAGTTCTAGCCTCTTAAAAGGAACTCTCCACCTTTCAAGCTGTCAGTCTGAGAAACTTTCAAGGCTTTGAGAATGCAAATAATAGTAACCACTAACACAACAAGCAGTGCCAGGATATAAAATATCCTTTTGTTTCTATATTAGCTGCACATACCTGTTATAAGAAATTTCTATATTTATTGATTCTTCCCAACTTCTAATTCAGTAAAGACAGAAAATACGCTCAGAATTTGTCTGTATATTTTTTTATATTCCTAGCTACAGAAATGACACACAAAGCATCTAAGCAACTGCTGTGCAAGAGATTTCACCAGTATCAGATCTATCATAAATTTTGGTACAGAGAACTGGTGATGGATCTAGCTGAGTGTTTTGGGCTTCAACCTGTATAAGCATTTCAGAAGTAGTCCTACTCTGGTTTTCTTTTGTTTTCATTTCAAAAACAAGCAACAGTGTTCTTAACCTAAAAACACACTTCCTGATATTTTGTTCTTCCAGAAATGGAATAGTTTTATATGACTTCATATTTAATGGGCTAAATAAGGCGTATATCTGCAAGTTGCAGTAAAATTGCTGTGCAAAGCATGTCTTCACTTTTTAGTTAGTTTTAGAATTAAGGAAACAATAATTCACACGTTCAGTCCTGAGGCTACTGAAACACATTACTTTGAAAAATTTTATTATCTTTTGGAGTAACTTCTTCTAAGTCACCTGTTGAATTATGACCATTTTCATTACGCTTTGTTGCTGTACAACAAAATATGAATAAAACTTTGATTAATATTTTACTATTTTGAGCACCAACGTATCTTTCATTATCATTTCCCTATAAAGTTCTGTATTACATGAAGTTTTGTTCCTAAGTCCAATGTATCTGTTATAGCTCCTAAAATGCTTCCACTTCATTTTGTGTCTAAAGGTTTGTAGCACATTTCAATGGAAGTACATTTTCTGTCACTGAAATGTTCACAACTTGAAATGTCTTTATGCGGGTGTTTTAAGCTGTGTGGATGAGAACGCAACTATGTAACTAAAAGCAGGCAATATCTGTTTTCTTGAAACTCCCTCTAAAAGCATCACAAGATTTCTGGCAGTTATGGAGCTTAGCCAAATTTCTGGGCAATGTCCAGTCCTGGTCTATGCTACTCCATGAGATAAGCTGACTTCTTGCAACCAGACTCCAAAATCCAGTATTTATGCCACAAATTAAGTCATTCTTTAAAACTTCTCTTTTCCAAATATTTTTGAGGCCTATTTTGTGCTTCTAAGCAATTAATGTTATTTTTTACAGCTGTTTTCTAAAATACCTGGGAGCAGATGTTCTGCTGCCAGAGCTCCATTGACTGCAGTTTACACTGAAGAAACTAGCCCTAATTAAAGTGGAAGATTAACATGCCTAAGCGCTACAGTCTGGAGTAAGGAGAAAGTACAACTGAACTGCCAGAGGATCTAATGAACTAAAGCTGTCGATTTATTCCGTGTTAGACAAGAAATAGGTGCATAACATCTTCACACACACACACACACACAAAAAAAAAAAAAAAAAAAAAAAAAAAAAAAAAAAAAAAAAAAAACACCACAACCAAAAAAAAAAAAAATCACACCACCTTCAGAAAACAATACAACCTATTTGGTGCATAAATCCATAGAAAATTTTATTGAATCAGAATATTCAAAATGAAGCATTTCTTTATTTAGAATAACAAGAACGCTGCAGGTGAGATCTGGCCAAACACATACCATAGTTAAACACAGGTTTTCTGCTGATTTCAAAGGACTGAGAAACAGTGTTTGTAAGAAGAAACATAAAAATAGCCCTTACACATGTATACAAATTGATGTACAAATATATATACAGCAGTTACCCATACATGAAAAGAGAGATTTTAGGCAGAAAAAGAGGGAGAGGGAGACAGTCTCAGGGTAACATAAATGAACATTCAGTTTATCACTGATTGGGTTTTGCCTGACCTTATCAACACTCAGCTAAACAGAAGATTTGGCTGGATTTTAATCACAGTAGCTTCTACACACCACCAGTGCCAGACAAGAGGTCCAGAACAACCTGCAGTAGGAGCAGTGACTTGGGGTCCTGGCTAGAGTGCCTTGTATACCTGCACTTATTGCCCTCTACTGACAATATAAGGGGCTCTGGCAACTAGCAAAGAATCCTGAGTTGGGTTTCTATGCTAAAACATGAGCCTTTCCCACAGTGTCCAAGCTGGAGCAAAAATTAGACTTATCCATACATAGTTTTGGAAAATGCTAAAGATGTACCCAACAACTCCAGGACAGGCTACAATTTTCAAATGAAAGTGGTAGTCATAAATTGACAGTTTTCATCTGTTCTGACCCATAAACCACTCATCAGTCTCTCTCATTTCTACTGTACAGGAAAATGAAGAAATCACAAGAGACAGCTTTTGGTTTAATATTTTTTTGCAGGGTCAGGCTGATGACAGGAACATCTGGCAATTTGCAAGTAGCATACCAGCTACCTAGGAGATGAGGTGCGAGAAGCACTATTACTCAGCTGAGACCTAAAAAATTGACTAGACATGACAGAAGAGAGAATCATAGCTTTTAATTACATCCAGTTGTTACTTTGGAAATAAAATAACCAGCCTTAGTGATGGCTTGATTATCATATTGGCATTCTGTCATCTCATAATCCATTTAAGAATAAAATTGTTGATAGCCTGGTATTTAGTATTTATCTACTGTGTATTTTAAGGTTATTGAATTACACTTGAAGGCCAAACTCATCTGTAGTGTAAGTGACAAAGCGCAAACTACATTCTACTTAATCTCTGGACAGGTGTTGGAAAGAAGGCCAAATAGTGACATATTTATCAACACCTCTGCTTAGAATTCTTAGCAAGTGATGTATTTTCCACATTGGCCAGAGCTATTTACTCCTAACACTCTGCCTGTTAAAACAGAATCATCTTCAGTACTACTAAAATAGAATTTTTTTAATCACCAAGGAAGATAAATCATTGCAATGAAGGAGCAGGAAAAAATGTATGCCCTGTCAAATTAATGCATTATCAGCCAAAATAAGTACTTTTCTTATCATGCATGTTTTGTGACCTCTCAGTGCCCTATAATTACATTGTAAATGAAGGAAAAATGCTAATACATTAAATAGAACAATACTATTTTCTCAACCACTAACAGAACTTCTGTCACCCTCTGACCAACAAATCCAATCTTAAATTGCTAGAAAGCAATCTTTAAAGTACCATTCACATCTGCAGAGTGTCTTATTTATTTTTCACTTTGTGAACTTTATGTATCATGTTCTCTAAGGCATTTGCAGCCATCTTAGAACTACACAAATTGAAACAAAACTAGGTAAGAATTCTGTCCAACAAAACCCTCAGCATGTCTCAAAACCACACATTGTCTCAGTACTGCCAGTCCAAGCATTCAAATACAATGAAACATCCCTAAACTTCAGTAGACAAAAAAAATCAAAGCAAGCAAACAAAATAAAAAATAAAAAAATAAACAAACCAACCAAAAAAATCTTTTAAATCTTCTTTTCATTTTTTGAAGGTTTGAATAGTACTTGGGTCATGCAGCCACATCTTTTGACAAAGCCACACAACTGTTCTCTTTGCAAATTAAAACTGAGGTCCTTGTATTTAAAAAACAGTTTAGGTAATAGCGCTTTCTGAAAAAGCATCAAATAATACAAAAGCAAAATCAAGTTCAGATCTTCGTATCACCACAATATTTCATAACAAATCTCCTTGGTACATCTACACTTTCCAAGAGCTGGAATTATAGTCATAGTATACAGTGACACTACTCATGCAATTCATTTTGAGGTTGTGAATCCTGAACTCAACTTCTGAAACTCTGACATCTTTTAAATACCCAGATCTTTAAATGTATTCACTAAAGCATAAGAAAAAACTAAGTCTTATTATTGCAACCTTATGTCTGTGGTTTTGCATTTCCATGTACAACTTTACTGACAACATTACTTCCAGTACCTTGAATTATAGAAGTAGAGATAAAACTTCTTAGGTGTGACTCGAAGTGACATTCTTTTGTGGAAAAAAGAAAAAAGCTCTAAAGAGTTTTGTGAAGCTCAGTGCTAATGGTGTGTTAATCATATCTAGTTGACTACTAACTGGCTATTATATTATCTTTAGGTTATTAACAGCCAGCCTCAGATCTTCAAAGGTAATTTTGTAGCCTATTTACATAGTCTCAAGATAGTGGCATTTGAGAGACTTCCATCACATTCTGGTGAGTAGGAGGCAGGTAATCAGTTATGCTGTTAATGGAAGAATAGAGTTCATCTAAAATTAAAAAAAAAGAGAGCATGAATCCTCCATCTGTATGAAATCTAGTACTGATTGTTGCCAAGGTTGCTCTGGAGACCATGATATATGGACCTCTGGTTCCTTGATATATAGGAAGGCCAGGCTCTTAAATATCTATGTTGAACCACCAAGGAAGGGGAAGAATCATCTAAAAAGGCAGGATATTGGCTAGCATTATAAAAAGGCAAAGAAACTACAGAAGACAAGATCAGCCATGGAATTTCCATTATTTGCCATCAAGGACAAAAATGACCTCCAAGTAGAATTATCAGCTGGGGTAAAACTTGTAATCAAGTGAAATATTTCCAGGGAAGACATCAAACATGAGAAAGAAAAGAAAAAAAAAAGAAAAAAACCACAACCAAACAAAAAACAAACAATAACAGCAATAAATTAAAAACAAAACAAAGAAAGAGACAGAAATGAAGGAATCAGCTAAAATCCAAATTGTTAATCCTGCCAAAAACCTCCTTTGTGTTCATATTGGGAGATAAAGCCATCACTAGTCAAATGTGCAGCTTTCATACTGCTGTCTGTTAACACCTAGAAGTTACTCCCTCACCAAAGCTTCTGGATTACAAAGGACAGATCAATAACATAATGCAAAATTTTACTCTAAATTTAATTCTAAGCTTCTGAAGCATATGTTACCATTTTCAGAACTAATGCCCTAATTTTTTCTCTTATCAGAATTATTTACTAAAACAATGGACATTATTCAGTTTTGTCATGCTGCTTTATCATTACTTTGCAATCTTCATCCAGATGGGCAAGCTCTGAATTTAAAGAGAGTATTTTAAGACAGAGGATTTTGCTCTGACAGTAGTGGTTGACCTCCATATATTACTGTTTCACATGCCTACACCATGGCCAGATAGGAGAAAATAAATCCACTTTCAATCCAGCCCCAAAATATGTTACTGCAATTGTCTGTATCTTTAAGCAATGTTGTTTATAGCAAGTGCCTCTCTCTTAATTCCATAATCTGTTCCCATGATCTTCTTTAGTATATCCAAGATGAAATATATAAGTATACTCTTTTTCATTGGTTCTGTGGGAGTAAAGAAATGTTGCCCAAAAGTTGGAGTAGGCACAAGGAAAAAGCTGGAGAAACCTGAGAATCATTTTACATCTTTTACATTATTACATCATCTTCCATCTTTGAGGACAATTCTCTAGTTTATATGGTATAAAAGAAAATAAAACCTTTGAAAACAGAAAGCAAGCGTTTCTAACACATTTCCCTTTGCTGATAGAGACTTAGAAACTCTAGGGCTGAGGAGTGAAATAATTTATTTGGATCTGCTCTGATGCAGATTCTATTCATACATTATATGTTGCTAAAGTTAAATACGCCATTAGTTAACGTGGTCTATGCAGAGAGCAAGAAATTAAGAGAGGTATCAAAATTGCCCAGTAAATTTGCACGCAGCAATGACATTTTCTTCAAAAGTTGCAGAGAAAACAGAACAAAATTGGGGAACCATTTTCATGTGACTGCCAAATAGAGATTATCAATAATGACATATAAATATATATACATAAATATTATAATGGCATATCTAAAATGTAATACTTATTTATATATAACACAGAAATACTGAAAAGCACAGGGAAAAGTTGTATCCGGACAGAAATATTTCACAGAAACAGTGCATGGACAGAATAAGTAAAAATAGCCAAAATACATATATTTAAGTTTTATTCTCCCTTCTAGAGTGCTTGATCCAAAACCCACTAAGAGAGTTCTATTGGGTCAGAGCTCAGTCTTCATCTCAGTGAATAAAGGATATCAGAGACATAGAAATGTCATTTAGAATTAATGTCTTAACAAACACACAGATCTCTCTGGCTTCCATCTTAATATTCAAGTCAAGGTTTCTTAAGACACACACAAACCCCAAATGATTACTGGTCGCTATGAAACCCAAGGTCTCTATAAGTTAATGAGGACCAACTGTTTTGAGATGGATGGCGGAAAGTGTTCAAGATTAACTCAATATTTTTGGGGAGAAAGTTTTCAAAAATATATTTCTAAGCATTCTCTGAACACAAGTAACTGATTATATTAGTTACAAGAATTTTCTGCATGAATAGGAAGCCATGGCTTCTTTGGCCTCTTGCTGCAGAAGTCACTGTTTCCATCATTAGGACTGCTAATATACTAAGAATCTGGTTGATGGTAAGTCATCCGCATTCTTTCCTTGCATGGTCAATGCAGCTGCATTTAATTATTAAATTTAAAATCCTTCTATTGTTTTAAGATGTTAGGTTTGCAAGGCAAGGTTTTGGTAGTGGCAGGGCTACAGGCATGGCTTCTGGGAGAAGCTGCTAGAAGCTTCCTACATGTCTGATAAAGTCAATGCCAACCAGCTCCAAGGCCAAGTCCATCGGTGACAGTGGTAGAACCTCTGTGATAATGTATTTAAGAAGGGGGGGCGGGGGAATTGTGAACTGTGGCGCAGCAGCAGCAGAGAGAGGAGTGAGAATATGTGAGAGAAACAACTCTGCAGACACCAAGAAAAGTGAAGAAAGAGGGGGAGGAGGTGCTCCAGATGCCAGATAAGACATTTCCCTGCCAACTGTGGTGAACACCACAGTGAGGTAGGCGGTCTGCCTGCAGCTCATCAAGACTAATGGTGGAGCAGATACCCACCTGCAACCTGCACACTAGGGCAGGTGGATGCCATGGGCTGAGACCCATGGAGACCCCATGCTGGAGCAGGCTCCTGGCAGGAACCATGGGCCCATGAACAGAGGAGCCCACACTGGAACAGATTTGCTCTCAGGACTTGTGACCTCATGGGCACCCACTCTGGAGCAGTCTGTTCTGGAAGAACTGCACCCCAGATAAATTACTCATGCTGAAGCAGTTCATGAAGAACTGTAGCTTGTGAGAGGGACTCATGTTGGAAAAGTTCATGGAGGGCTGCCTCCCATGGGAGGGACCAACCCCACACTGGAGTAGAGAAAGAGAGGAGAAAGAAACAGCAGAGACAACATGTGATGAACTGACCACAACCCCCACTCCCTGTGCTGCTGTACCACTGGGTGGTAGAGAATCAGGAATAAAGTTAAGCTGGGGGAAGGTGGTTTATGGTTCAGTTTTATTTTCTCATTATCCTACTCCAATTTAATTGGTTATAACTCAAATTAATTTTACCCACATCAAGTCTGGTTTGCCTCTGATAGTAATTGTTGAATGATCTCCTTGCTTATCTTGACCCAGGAGTTTTTCATTATGTTTTCTCTGCCCTGTCCAGCAGAGGAAGGGGAGTGACAGAACAGTTCAGTGGGCAGCTGGCGACCAGCCAGGGTCAAACCACCACAGATGTCCGTATAAATTTAATATTTCTGTGTAAGGCTACTAGCAGTATGGCAGGTACTTCTGCAAAAGCAGAATTTCCAAGTGGCAAATCCATGAAAAGAGGGGGATGTGAGAATCAGCTCAAGCTATTTCTACACGTACGAGGTTATTGTTATATTAAGTTTGCCACTTAAGCTGCTACCTCCCCCAGGGTGACCCTACCAGCATCCTCTATATATGCAACTAACTCACAGGCTCATAACTTCCTGTTTGAGCCCTGAGTTTGCACAGCCCCCAGATCTTTACCCCTTTCCAAGCCCCTGTGCCAACCCTCAACATGCTATCTCTACAGTCCACAATCTCTCTTGCCTGGTCTGATTTTGTGCATCTCTGTCTCATACACCAGCCTCTCCCAACCTAGGTATTTGTCCTTCCACATCTCAGGTCCACAATCCATTTAAATCCCCTGGCAAACCTTATATCAAATTGATGTGGACATAGGGTCTTCCTCACCTACCAGAGGCTGAGGGGGGAAAGTCAGAAGAAGGGTCCTTCCTCCCCAGCACGCTGGGATGAGACTGGAGAGGAGGAAAGCCTGTTGTCGTTGGCCACAGGCAGAGGCAGGCCCTGCCACCAGCAGATAAAGACACCACCACCTGCACTGGGAAGACAAGGAGAACCCATCTGCCATTCAAGCTGGGGCTGGTCTCAAGGCATTTCACTTATCACATTTTGCAAACTTGAGTTGTACGTCATATGTGATGGCAAAAGAGAGAAGATAGACTAATACACAGATGAATGGATAGATATTTTTTTTCTTAATCTACTGTGGCAAATTGATTTCCTTAGGGCCCTAGGGCCTGATTTATTTTCTTAATCACACAGCAATATTGCCTGGATGGTGGCAGAAAGAGGAAATTGCCAGGCAGTTCTAGATATCAGCATTTTTGATACCCCTTTCTTTTGCCTGTATATACAAAAAATTTCTGTCATAAGACCAAAAAATTTTAGGTATCAGCATTTTTGGTGATCCTGTCTCTCTTTTGCCTGCATAGACACAATATTTCTGTCATAAGATCAAGACATTTTAGACTGCTTAAGACAAAAAAGAGCTGATGTGGAAGAGCTCACAACGACTGTACACATTTCCTCATATCTTAGGACAAAGACAGAACTTTTATTTGTTAATCTTTATTCCTGCAACAGAGCTGTGAACAAACTTTATATACTCATTACAGGAGAACCAAAGATAATTTGTCTTGACCCTTTGTTCTAATTTGAAAGATGACTTCCACTTACTTATTTTGAAGTACTGTTATTTTACCCTTGGGATAAGAGATGAACCAAATCTAAAGGCCCTAATTCAGGGCTTATTAACTTCAGTGGCCTCTTTTCCTCAGTCTTTACTGGAAGTCTCTGGCACACTGAAATCATTTCCCTGAAACTTCTACTGTGAAGAAGTAACTCTGTTAGAGACACCAAGTAATTTCCATGGGATGATTAAAACCTGCTTAATTTCCTAATGTAAGTAAGTTTGAATTTGATACAACAGGAGTGACAGGAACAGCAGGGTTATTAAAGCTGGCTTTGGGGGGGTCACTGTTAACTTTGAAATGGATAGCTCGTGCTAACAACTTTCTATGTGTAAAAGCATATTCCATATTTATGAATATAAACCAGAAAGTACCCAAATAAAACAAAACAAAAAAAAAATCTCAATGTTGAAAAACACTGAAAAATCAAGGTAAAAAAGGAAAATGTAAAGTTAAAACAAAACTGTTTTCATTTCAAATCAAACATCAGTTTAAATTTTTAAAGTTAGTCACAACTTTATAAAAGTTATACTTTTAAAGTTGAATATGTCACCGCATAGAATCATAGAATCATGGAATCATCCAGGCCGGAAAGGACCTCCAAAGGTCTGACCTCCCTGCAGTCGCAGGGACACCCCCAACTAGACCAGGTTGCCCAGGGCATCATTGAGCCTCACCTTGAATACCTCCAGGGAAGGGGCCTCAACCACCTCTCTGGGCAACCTGTTCCAGTGTTCCACCACCCTCAGAGTAAAGAACTTGTTCCTAATATCCAATCTAAAGCTACTCTTCTCAAACTTAAATCTATTGCCCCTCGTCCTATCGCTGCAGGCCTTTGTAAACAGACTCTCCCAAGCCTTCCTGTGGGCCCTCTTCAGGTACTGAAAGGCTACTATTAGGTCTCCTTGGAGCCTCCTCTTCTCCAGGCTGAACAACCCGAACTCCCTCAGCCCATCTTAGAAGCAGAGCTGCTCCAGCCCACTGATCGTCCACGTGGCCCTCCTCTGGACTTGCTCCATCAGGTCCACATCATTCCTTATAGTGAGGGCTCCAGCCCTGCACACAGTACTCCAAATAGGGTCTCGCCAGAGCAAAGTGGCAGAACCACCTCCCTGCGTCTGCTAGCAACACATCTTTTGATGTAGCTCAGGATATGATTGGCCTTTTGGGCTGCAAGTGCACACTGCCTGCTCATGTCTAGCCTCTCGTCTATCAGCATCCCCAAGTCCCTTTCCTCAGTGCTGCTTTCTAATAGCTCATCCCCTAGTCTGTATTGACAGTGAGAACTCTTCTGGCCCAGGTGCAGAACTTGTTGAACTTCATGAGGTTCATCTGGGCCCACCTCTCCAGCTGGTCCAGGTCTCTCTGGATGACACTCCATCCCTCTGGTGTATCGACAACACCACACAACTTGGTGTCATCTGCAAACTTGATAATGGTGCTCTTGATTCCTCTGTCTATATCATTGATAAAAATGTTAAACAGTACTGGTCCCAGAACAGACCCTTGAGGGACACCACTTGTGTCTGCTCTCCATCCAGACCTCAGGCCACCAAACACCTCATTCAGCTCTGGCAAACAGTTCATTTGGCTTTTAGAATTACATTTATGCCAGCTAAAGAATTAAAATAAATTCTTTACATGTGACTATACTTCTTCTTTGTAAAAGCCACTCCCATCTATTTTTCTAGTTGTTCCATTAGGTTGCCTATCCACAATAAAAATAAAACTACTTCTTTTAAATTATCACAATGTGCAAGAGCTTTTAAGTCTGTAACAGGCATGTAGAGCTTCCGATTTAAACATAACCAGAATTAGCTGTGGTAGTAAAAAAGCTCATGGTACATATTCCCAACCAATTTCAGTATATTTGATTTATAAAGGTTCTGAGAAATTCTTGCGCATAACCTCATATCTGTGTACTTTACCACAAGGACTTGATCAGTCAAGAAGGGTATTAGGCAACTTTTTTATTACCAGCTAAAACTAATGCTATAAACTCAGGGATTAAACGACATGTACAGACTCATGTCTGGACATTTCAGTTTTCAAGTCACATTGTCAGAGCTCATTTATAACATTCTCCCTTTTGGCTACAGTGTAGATTTACACACTGTCATTTTTAAGAAGTGATCAAGCTGAACTATTTTCACGAGATTTGTTGCATAATAAAGACAGATTTCAAGAGTATACCGAACTTACTCCAAAACTGTAAGGGATTTTCTCTCATCTATGTCAAAGCAATAACTCATCAACACTTTTAGAAAGAGTGGTAATGTGTTTCCTTGTCCTAAAGTCATAGTTTGAATTTAAACTCGTCTTAAAATTGATATTAATATTCTTGCTTACTCTTCACAAGAAACAATTTCAAAAACATGCTTTTATATTACATTTTACTTATGTGAGTCAATGTGGTTTTTTGCTAAGATCCTCCACGGTCCAAGGCAAAAGCAAAAGCCACTGGTCTGTTGCCTTTCTTCCTCTTTGCATTTGTTTTATTTATAAAGTGAAAGATAACTCAATTTGCTTGTGCTACTATAGGGTGTCATGGGAGACAAAGGGCATGCCCTGGGCAGGTGGGTGCCACTCAGTCTGCCTGTGGTCAGCATGAGCCAGATGTGACCCAGCTCTTCTCTGCCAACTCAGAGGTCACATTAATGGACTGTTAAATGCAACCCAAATTTTCCAGCTGAGAAACTGGAAACAAAGCAGGAGACACCACTGTCTGGCATCCTGACCAGGGCTGGCCTGTGTCAGGTTAGCAGAGAGCAGGGAGGGTATGAACTCAGTCATGCTCACATCCCCCCCAAGTGCTCCACCAAAGCCCAGTCAGAAGGGACTTCTTCCACCAGGAACCTGTTTCAACAACTATTTAACAGGCAATAAGGAGAGTAATCTGTCAGCGCCTTTGGCCTCCATCTTTCTGGCTTTAAATGTCCTAGTTTTTTAGCCTTCTTGTTACGCTTTAATATATTTCAGAAGAACAGTGAAAAATCAGGAAATTTTCTACTATTGGAAATCATGGACACCATGTCTGTCACCCACTCTTTGATTATAGATCCTGTAGTTTTTACTGGACAGTTAGTTTGAGCTTACAGGGATAAGAAGATCCTCAAGATCTCTCACCTTCTCTGGGCCCTGTTTTTACTATAGGAGAAACACTGGTGGCTCGGCCCATGCCAGGCATGTTGAGTTATTATTTTTTTCTATGAGAACTAAGAATGTTTTTGAGCATCTTAAGACAAGTTTTGTATATGTATATACCTTTTTATCAGTCAAAGAGATTCTAGAGATGTTACTCTTTCTTCCAATATTGCCAGAATGTCGTAAAGATGGTGGTGTTTTTTATACTAAAAGCAATGGGATATTTGCCACTGGTTTTAATGAGGACAAGATAAGGACCAGAATCCTAACTGAAGGGTTCTTTTTAAAAAAGAAGAATTATTTCATACAAATGAAAAAGTTGTGATTTATCTGGCTAAACTGCATGCTCTGTGTTAAGTATTTGTTTTTAACTGGATAAGGCCAAAATAATTTTAGTTAGCAATTAGTCTTAAATGAAGAAACCCTTAGAAAGTCTTAATAAAAGAATTGTGCAAAAACCTTGGTAGCACAGTTTAGCATTTTTTTTTTTTAAATAAAAAGCCTCTTTAACTCAGATCCTGAGAGTTATATTACTGTTATTATTGTCTTTAATTCCAACCGTGCACACTGATCAATCTTAACATTTATAAGAACTTTAGCTGTAAGAATGTCAAAATATTCTTGGGAAACAGACCACAGAAAAGACAATCCAAATAGATTTTCCCCTACCATTTTATCAGTGAAATAGAAAGCTAAAATTGTTAAATAAGAAGTAAAAATGTATTTAACTATTTATTCACTTGAGCACTACCCAACATCTAAAGTTACCATAATGAAGATAAGAAAAACATGTTTTCTTCCCATACAACTTCAGTTTTACTTTCAAGTTTAACAGTTCATTATGTATTATTTTTACTAGTGATAAGTCAATTTTTATTTTTTATTTTATTGATGTTTAATAAAGCAATCAGTTGGAAATAGTACTGAAACCATACAAAAAAAATGCAATCCCACAGACTGGTATTTTTTTGTGACACATTTTTAGTTAAGCTATTTATCTGCAGTTTTGTCTGACAATGTGTATCCTTTTTTATTAGTAATGACTCTTGATTATATTTTGTAAATGACTGTGAAATGTCACTGGTACAGCTGCAGCAAAACTCAGGTTTTGCTTACTGAGCTTGAGCCTCTTTTCCATCTGCAAACTACTGGTATCGCCAAGCCATGGAACCATACATTTCTATTAAGATAAAAATAAGGTTTGAGTTTAAGATCTTAAGTTATTTTCTCTAAGCTATCTGCACTATATATTCTCTTTTAGGTAAAAGAGAATATTTTAGAATATTTTACATAAAATGTCCATAAAACTTACTATATCTTATAGTCAAGAGTTATATGGTAGCCAATCCATTTTCTTAAGCAAAATCATCAGACGCTGTTTTCATTGTTCCTTAAGACACACAAAATTACAAATACTTATGAACCCATGGCATTCAACTATTAGCTAGTCTTTAGTGCTTTCAGACTTAACCCAAAGTCATGGGAAAAACCACAGGATTTTGTTATCTGTATGGAATTGGTTTCAAAAAGGTGTAGCCCTTTCCCTTCCCTTCCCTTTTGTGTTTTTTTTGTTTTGTTTTGTTTTTGTTTTTTTGTTGTTTTTTTTTTTTAACTTCAGATGATTGGCTGGTTTTGAGAACTTTCCTGTGGAAATTATGAGGGCATTCTCCCAGAAAAAAACAAAACAATCTATATGTGAATTTAAGTGCATGCGCATACTTAAAATTCACTCAACATTATTCTAGTTGTGAAGCACAAAAAAGCTTAGTTGTCAAGGGAAAAAGCTGATTTTGCAGTTATCAACAAAAATAAAAATAGCCAGATGGAGCTGCTCCTAATGGAATTAGGTGTTACTGTCAAAAAATGAGAGGAAAAGATATTGCTTTTAATCTTTCAACCATAAACCATTATATTGTACTATTATAACAATACCATTCAATTTTATAAACTGTCACTTGCAATAAAACAGTAAAATTCTCCACATTTGCTGTACATTTACAGCATAGCTCCCCAGTTTAGTTCTGGAAAGCATTTGAAGTGACCTATTGCTTGATTTTGCTCATTTTACTTGAGACAAGATTGAAAACCAGACTTGGATTTATTATTGTCACCTCATCTGAGGGAATGGCCCCTGGCTTTCAGAGGTTCAGGGTATTTTTTGCTCTTGCTACGCCGAAGAGTTTCACTCTTGCACTGAAAATACTGCAGTATTTCATTCAGTGTTTCATTCTGTTCTAGGGTATGAAAGGCCTGTGACACGTATGGACAAAATTATCTTATTGGCTTCATTTTCAGGAGGTAGCAAATACTCAAAATTCTAATAGCACACTCTCTTTTTTCTTAAATTCATTTTTCCATCCCCAGGCTTCTGGTACTCCATCAGGAAGCTTCAGATCTAACTAGGTCTTCCAAAGGTTTGCTACTATTCTTAGTGATTTGTATTTGAGGTAAAACCCTGGTCCTACTGAAAATAAAAGCAGCCTGGGAAACCAAAAGAAAAGAAGCACCCAATAAAAATGAGAATCTCATTTTGGAATCGAACCAATATGCATTCCTTGCAGAAGTACTAACAATATAGCTCGTGCATTTCCCCTAGATTAAACTTTACTGTCAGATACATAGTTTAAAATGTTCTTTTGCCCTCTTTAAAACAAAACCAGAAGGCAACACCCAGTCAATTTCTGTGATGGCAGCACAGACTTAGACAACTTTGTCATCATACCTGAAATGGAAGCCGTGAAACAGGGCAGATACAAGTGGTCAGAGTTCAGTTGAGTGGTCAAGTTGCTGCTGCTGACATATTTGATCTTTTGCTGTTATATGACTTCAAAAATCTGGATGAGCCTTGCTTTCTTCAGTTTTTTGTTATCTTTGTGCAGTATTACCAGGAAGCTGGTTTGTTTTAGGAAAAGTTGTTGTTCCTGGCTATAATGTTAGCTGCTTGCCTAAGTTTCCATTATGGGATTCTGATTTAACTTCAGACCAAATCTAAATCATTCTTTGGGACCACAGAATTAAGCAGGGCTTCTGGGGCCTTAAGGCTTAGTGCTGAGGCAGAAATGTCCTAGGTCTCAACCAGCATGAGGGCTGAGTGAGTGGCATTACCCACAGACATTAGGATCTAAAAAAAACCCCCCTGGTACAACCAGGAAGCCTGTCCTAGAGAGTCAAATCCGGTAGGATGAGAAATAACTAATGGACTTTTGGTGCGGTGGGGATATGTCTTTTTTGGAGAGATATTTATAGTTTTTGATGTTTCCTAATATACAACTTCTTTTTTTTTTTCTTTTTTTCTTTTTTTTTAATGCAATGCTTATGATATGCAAATATTTAGGAAGGACTGATTTGAAGTAGTAAGAAGAATTCTCAGAGGATTAAAATTCACTAGGAAGAAAAATAGCTATTCTTTTGCTAATTTACAATTGAGAAAAGCTGTAATTTGCTTAGAAGGTACCCAGAATTTCTGAGGTACAACCACAGAGAACTAAAATTAGATTTACACTTCAAACCATTATCCTCATTTCCAGACAGGTCACACACATTTTTTGGAATAACTTTCACCTGTACAAGACTTATCCCCTTCTGTCTAGTCTTTAATTTTGATTACAAGGAGCTTGTCTTGAAGCTGTTTCTCTATTCAGTTTCTGGATAATGTCATGGGATGGAGATATTCAGAATTCCTATAGACATATGTAATCAGAAAAGATATTAAATTTGCATTAGTAGCAGTCAAAATGCACATTAACCCTCTTCCCTTTCCTGGGCAGCTGGGAGTCATGTCTAAATATTTTCTTTTGCAAAAGGTTTATGTCTACAACATCTGAAACCCTCACTTGCCCCTTTACTTTTGACTAACTCGTTGACAAGGGAAGTAAATCTCCTGCATTTTCATTATGGTCATCAGTAGGGCTACCTGTCCAGATTTTGGAGGATGTCAATGAATTCTATTATGTAACTTAAAGCTACCGCATTGTTTTCACTCTAAGTCACAGCTACAGCTAACTACACAAGTCCAGCTATTCTGGAATTTGAGTCATATTTTTAGTAGTTCATGATCTCCTGCTGTCATTATTGGTTGTAATATGGCAAACACTTTAAGTGATTGAATATTACCTACAGTATAAGGTTTTTCCTGAATTAGTATATTAGTCTGAATACTATAAATAGTACCTGTTGTTTTACTGACTAATGTTTCGGTATGCTCTTTCTGGAAATAGGTATTTATTTTGTAAGACCTTATTTAGAATTCAGAACAACTAATTTTTGCTAAGGAATCTTGCATATCCCAGGAGTCACTTAGGACCGAGTGGGATGACCTACTCAGATGTAGGAATATAATAGCAATGGCAATGAGCTTTTTATATACAGCTGGAAACGAAGAGACCATTTAGTTTATGTTTTCACCGAAGACATCCAAAGCATTAAATAATGTGTCAAATTATGCAATGGATTTTCATCGTCTTTAGCTATTACTAACATTTCAGACTCACCTTTTAATTTACTGGAATTTATTTTTAACTAGTAGGTCAATACCTGTCAGAGTCAGGGAGACACAGAGGTAAAGCTTGCACGACACCTGCATCAGCCCTAAATATCAGCCACAGATATTTTTCACTCTTATTTTCCTGAGCGCCAAATTGACCCAAGTTCAGAAGTGCAAGAGGTAATGATTATCACAGACATTTAATTTCTGGGAATTTGAGGAGAACAGAGTATGCGATTATATCCTCATCTGCTTTTAATGATTGGACTTAGCAACAGACTTACAGCAGCTGAAGATGTGTTGTTATCTCTAAAATTAGATACTGACCTGATTTTTCAATGGAGAAATCACTAACAGACAATGAGACTATATTTGTGTTAATAATGATAATGTTTTCTCACCCAGGCTTTCAGTCCTGGATTTGGCCTACATTTTCTTCATATGCTCAGACTTTTCTCACATTAGAGCAGCTCTACTGGTAATGTACATTATCGCAATGACCTCATTCTCATGTAGCTCTTTACATTTCTCAGATTCTAGAGAATGAAGGACCAATTCATTTGGCTAGGATAAAATTAAATAGGCACTAGGTCGAGAAAAATTGGAAACTTATTTGTTGATGCTGGCTAAAACAACTATCTATTTGTACTGAATTGTTTTTCTTCGCAATACACCGTTACAAGTTGGAAAACACCCTAAAACTTAAAAACGAGCTCAGAATACTACAGTCCAGAGCACTAGCATTACTGTTCACTAGAGCTATTAAGAGCATCAATGAATTGTATTAAATAGTGCAGAAAATGTAAATATTAGACACATCTTAATTTTTAATCAAGCCCTACCTTGTGTTGTAAGTACACTTTAAAAAAGTATAGTAAAATTCTTTTGTGTACATATAGTGTGGCAACAACAACTGCAAGCTGCAAAAGAAATGTCCTAGGAAAGTACTCTGGCTTCTGCATGGCAGACATCAAGGTAGTTGAACTTTGAATGGAAAGAAACAGATCCTGACACAGAAAGAAAGTAAAATTCACAGCTTGTTCACAACATGCCTAAATAACTCAAATTTATTCCAGTGACAAGTATTTAAATGAAATGCACAGCATTGCTTTAATAATACTTTGTATGCTAATAATAGTATTTCACCTCTAGGTAGATGTTAGACACAATGTTTTCATAGTTTCCACAGATTTGTAAATCCCAGCACATGATTTTTCATTCATTATTCTAAAAAAAAAACTCATTTGAAACCGTCATTCAGGAAGGATTTTTAAATTATTTTGGGTTTGATAAAGATTTCAATTGAACAGACAAATGCCTGCATCTTCTCTCATCTTCATAAGAAATAACAGCTGCTCATGGAAGGCCAAGTCAGTTCATTGAACAACTTGAAATATTTTGGAAGAACATGTACTGTAGAGAATCTGATAGTTGTTTTGTCAATGCAGTGGTTAGAAAAGCCTTTAACTGACAAAAACCATAATTTCCAATTCTACCCACAATTTCAAAGTATGGTTTCAGTATAACAATGGAGCTACTTAGTGATGTAGAAAAGCTAACAGTATCTCTTGTTTATTATAATTAGACAACAGTTCGTTACAACATTTAAAATTTAAAGCCAGAGGCAAAAGGTGCTCTTGTCTTATTGCTACATTTTTACATAGTTGGGACTGTTTTATTTAGTAAAGTTAGTATTGCCAATTTACATCACTGTAATGAAACATAAAATCTGTTCCAGTGGTTTTCATTTACCACTGCATATGTAAATCCTTATCTTTAATTTAACTGGAAGATCTTAAGGGAAATATCTCATTTGTAAATGACAGAGAATTCCAGTGGAAAAAATAAACCAAGAAAAATGTGAGTTTCACCTTCATCCATACAGCTTTCCAGGGAGGTTGTTATCTCACCAACAAGGAATGAAAATCTCATGTCAGTCAGTGAGAAAGGTTCTCTTACACCTATAAAGAAAGAGTGATTCATAGGCATGTGTTGGATAAAGCAGTGCCAGAAGATGAATGAAAGAATTAAAAAAAACTTCATGATTAAAAATTGGACATATGTCCTGTAAATTTAGTATTTCCTTTCTGATATACAAGATTAAACAATCGTTTTATGACAAGATTTCATTTTATGCAATATTTTCATCAAATGAGATAACTGGTAGAGGCAGAATGAAAAACAAAAAAAAAAAAAACAAAAAAAAAAAAAAAAAAAAAACAAACCCAAAACCAAAACAAAACTCTATTTTAAGTTTTTTTATGAGTTGATTTTATTTTTTAGCATGCAGAACTCTGAGGAACTTAATAGCATTACCAAAGCCAGATTAGCACATGGGCAGAAACTAGGCAAGCCAAGTTTCCCATGTCAGTCAATTATACTAACTATGTGCTGATTTGCTGATGCAGGCAGATATCCCCACAGCAAGTGTCTCTCCACTTAGAATTTCACAAGTTGGAATTAACACCCATACCACCCAGTGTGTATCTCACCTGCTGTATGTGACTCTCAGTCACTACCGGACTCTGTGATGTATTTTGGTGAACAGTTCTACAGCTTGATTACTTGATACATAAAATTCCTGGTTTTGTTGTTTTAGTCTGCTAACTGTTACTTTCTTTTGACCCTATACAAGACAGAATGATTACTTCCACTCTCTTCTCACAGTTTCACAGGCTGCAGCTAGACCTCCTCAATCACCTCTTCTACAGCTTGACAAGCCCTAGTCTACAAAAGCTGTTCTTTGTATGGAAGCTCATTCACACTTTCAGACATCATTCTCTAACCCTACTCCAGTTCTCATACCATTTCTGAGATGGGAGGAAAAGATCTGTGCAGGGCAGGCAAGACATATGCACCTCCTAGAACATACATTGATGGCTCTGTTTATTGTTTGTTAAGCATATACTGGACCCTCCAAAGGCTTGTTTTACGTTTTTGTAACTTGAAAACAGACTATTCCACAGGCAAGGCATTTCTTCTGCAAAATGTCTTTCCAAATAATATGTTCTGCTTGGTGGGCTGTATAAGATAGTAGGCCTCTACGTACAGGTAGGAAAGAGAGAAATGTTTCAATTGCATGTGAAGCTAAAATTCTTATTGCTTGCTAGTAGTGAATCAGGAAAAAAAAACACTTGACCTAGAATGGGACTATGAAGTGAAAACAAAAATGAAATTTATCCTAGTAGGATGAATACATTTTCATTTTGGAAGAAAACATTCTTGGCTATGTTTTTTGAAGTGAGTTAGATCTGGGAAAAAAGGGAAGCTTGGTCTGGTTTGACTGAAATCTGGTAGAGATTTCAATACTATCTAGAGACAGAGGAGAACTCACTTAGGAATACAATAAAATTTGGAGCAGCCTTCATCATGAATAGGATTTGAATAGTACCATATGTATGAATCTACAGATATGAGTAATACTCACTACATGCTGCACAACTTGTGCTTCCATCCAACCCCTAATATATATAAAATGAGAAACATAATCCTTTCTTCATTCTCTTTTGCCTATTATGGATGAAATTACAGGCCCCTCATGGACAGTATAAGCTCCAAAGCAAGGATCAATAGTTGATTCAGTTGAAGGGAGTAAACAGTCCACAGATATCTACAAATTAAAAAAACATAGACTCAAAAGAAGACAACAAAATAGTAAGTTGTGGGTTTTTAAGTTGTATTTTAACAATATGCCAACAGTATATATTAAAATCAGAGATGGAGTTAAGAGCATTATGAAGGTAAGTGTGGGAAACAAACTTACTCACCATTCTTTTCATGGGACAGACCAAACTGCTTGCAAGTGCTCAATTCAACAAGAATTTACACTAACTAGGAAATGGATGACAACAGCTTAACATGAAAATTCACCTTAAAGAACCTATGTAAGCTTGAACAACTTTGACCCGGTTTGAGGTAGAACAGAACCAACTTTCTGATCAGTAATTTTACTTTTTAGCTAAGCCTCTTCTAAATCTCTGAAATTAACAACATATCATGCAGAAAACTGATCATTCTCAGAGTGATAAGACCTATGTCTACAGTCAATGCCAAGGAATGCTACGCACAGAGGCTCTTGGCCAAGGCCAATGGCATCCTGGGGTGCATCGAGAAGAGTGTGGCAAGCAGGTTGAGGGAGGTTATATCCCCCTGCCTCTACTCTGCCCTTGAGAGGTGATATCTGGACTCCTGCGTCCAGTTCTGGGCTCCCTAGTTAAAGGACAGGCAACCATAGGAGAGGGTAGAGGAAAAGGCTACAAAGATGATTAGGGGACTAGAATGTCTCTCTTACGAGGAAAGGTTGAGGAACTTGGGTCTTTTTAAGCTGAAGAAGACTGAGGAGGGATCTTATCAATACCTATAAATATTTAAAGGGTGAGTGTCAAGAGGATGGGGCCAGTCTTTTATTAGTGGTGCCCAGTGACAGGACAAGAGGTAATAGACACAAACTCGAATATAAGAAGTTCCATCTAAACATGAGGAGGAACTTCTCTACTTTGAGGGTGGCAGAGCACTGGAACAGGCTGCCTGGAGAGATGGTGGAATCTCCATCTCTGTAGATATTCAAAATCCACCTGGTCACCATTTTGTGCAACATTCTCTAGATGGGCCTGCTCTGGCAGGGGGGTTGGACTAAATAATCTCCAGAGGCCCCTTCCAACCCCATAAAACTCTGTGATTCTGTCGTGGTTTGGCCTCAGCAGCAACAGAGCCACATGGTAGCTTATTCGCTCTGATTTCCCACAGTGGTGGGAGAGGATTGGAAGGAAAAAAAGGCAGACTCGTGGGTTGGGACAAAAGAAAACTGCTTAACAAAACAACAGGTATTACAGGGAAACAATAACACAGAT